>SKCR01031862.1:0-135247 GCA_019454045.1 Zanthoxylum bungeanum
GCACGTTTTCGTTCTGGTGATTGGCTCGATCGCTCTAAGTCTTTTGTCATTCTTCGCCTATTGCCCTTCTTCTTTTCGCACATCTTCTCGTTCTAGGACGAATTCGTCCTGCGGGGATTTTATCGGCCAACAATCTCATTCCCAACTAATCCTCTATATTCTACGAGAGAAAATATAATTTTTCCTTAAGAGTTTGAGAGAGAGTTGTAGTTCTTATATTCTAAGAGAGTGTGAGATTGTTCACTCTTTATATTTAGAGAGAGGTTGTAAAATTCTTTCCACTATAGTGAAATCCTTCTACATTTGTCTGTAGATGTTTCCCTCACATTGAGGGTTTTACTACGTTAAATCTGTATCTCGTTATTTTATTTTATTGTTAATATTTATGGTAGATTAAGCCTCATAATTATTATTGTACTGTTATATGGTAGGCAAAGCCTTCTGAACTAATAATTATTCTCAATTGGGTGCCAACTTCACATCCCTTAACAATATTTACATAAAATTCACATTATATGATTATACCCATTTGCCTCCAAACGTAAATGTGTCATTTGATATTCAAATGATGTGACATTAAGAAGTTCACAATTCATGGACTTTCTAAGTCCCCACGGTATTATTCCGTCATGTTTTTGACATGTTATTCATTAATACCATTGGATTACCCAAATAATGAGGGCCTGTCGATAATACCCTGCTAGTATAAAGTCTAATATTACTCCAACACTCGACAGTCATTAGTTGATGAGAGATTGAGAGGTCATTTCCAATACAAATTTTATATTTAACTGAAAAACTTAAAATATTTGACAGGCAATAACCACTTCTTTTCATTCTTTAAAAATGGAATAGAAACGGAAAAGGCTATAGTAACAAAAAAATTTTCCATAGACAAACTATTTTGATCTTGAAAACAAACACTAAGTAAATTCGTCAATAGTCAAAATTTCAGTGCAGAAATTTCGATTTTCAGATTATTAAATCCTGGTGACAGACGTCCAACGAACTACAAGTATAAAAGTAAGGACGAATTTCTACTATAAGACATAACAATATATACTAGCCAAAATCTATACAAACCAATTTTATTATTGTTAAGTTTAATTACTTACATTGTAAATTTCTATTTTATTTATTTGTTTGTTTATATTATCTAAATACATACCATATAAATTTATTGCATTCACTGATTCCATTGATCAAATACTACATGTGTAATTCATGTTACAGAAAAACTACACTCTGTATGCTTACTGAAAATGAACGGTCAGAATCCTAAACAACACCTTCCCTTTCCTTCATTCCGGCCATAGTGTCATATAACGGCTTGTTTAATGTCTCCGGTAGGTAAAATGCAAACATCCCTCCGATAATACCACACGCCGCAAACACCGCAAATGGAAATGAATCGCCCAAAACCACCACAAACGGTGCCAAAATTGCCCCCAGTTGCGCCGCCTGTGTTGCACACCCGAGGGCTGCGTTTCTCACAACTGTAGGGAACAACTCTGAAGTGTATATGAACAGCAAATTGTAATTACCAGCCGCCCCAAAGATTCCCAGGATCCCACAAATCATCCTCACAATTTTCCCGCTGCCACTGCTTTTCAATAAGCTACCAATTAGACAGAACAGTCCACTGAACCAAAGAGTGCCTATAGCCATCGGTTTCCTTCCAAATTTGTCCAGCAGAACTGCCGTGATTGTGAATGCTGGCATCTCTGCTACTGCATTGAGCAGCACGTTCAAATAAAGGTTGGTTTGGAGATTCACAACGTTTAAGCTAATTCCATAGTACACGACTGAGCACAAGAAGTTAATGATTACTGCCAGAAACAAGCGGATACGCATCATTGGTGACCGAACAACATCTATGACTGAACCTGTGACTGCTTCATTTGAAGCACCATTTTCTTGATCATCATCAAGTATGAGAACGACCCCATCAGGAAGATGGCCGCGGCCATTGGACTTGGCAATTGCGCGCATGAGTTTCATGGCTTCATTTACTCTGCCGCGAACAAGGTACCATCTAGGAGATTCAGGGAGGAAAGGAAGAATAATGATAAGGAACAGAATTGAAGGGACTGATGAAGCAATGTAAAGAGCTCTCCATGTTTGGAAAATGTAAGCTATGCCTGAGAGTATGGCGATTCCTGTTGAGAAGAAGTAGAATGTGGACATGCCAGCAGCCCCGCGTTTCGATGGCCCTATGGGTTCTGTGGCCAGGACAAAGGCACAAAGGCCAACACCTCCAGTGCTGAAGCCGGTAAGTATGCGAAGTACAACATAGATTATGTAGTTCGGTGAGAATGCTGTTAAGCAACCAAAAATGGCATTCATTATGCAAACTACTATTAAAGAACCTTTTCTTCCTAGCCTTGAGTCTGAGAGATGGCCAAATACTCCCGCTCCTGAAAAAATAGCGTAACCAGAATATTGATTTAAATAGAGTTAAAATTTGAATTTCATAAAATATGAGGTAGATATTCTTCATTTTAGAGGGGGTAAATAAAATATTATCTCATTACCAAATCAAACTTTTCATTATTTTATAATAAATAATTAATAAAAATTTTAGATGGAGAGTGACAACTATGCGGCTCACCACTTAGTGGTTTTGCTGCCGCCTGAAAATATATCAACAGTTTTAGTCATGTATCTCTGGTGGTGCAAGAATTTGTACAAGTGTTTTCACTAGTACCCCATATATTCCACTTCATTCATTCCACAAAATCCCATTCTTCAAGGTGGAAAAAAGTTTAGAGTGACAATATACTTCACATGAAACACTTACAAACTGCATATTATCTATTAATTATATTTTTTTTGCTGCTTACTATAGAATCATTAAAATCTTCAACATTTAAAATTTTCTACTCTTGGTACCTATTGCGATGGTCAAGTTTAACCTGTTATCCGTTTAATCGCATGTTCGAACCTTGAAATATACTATTTATGAAAAAAACAGAGGTAAGACTATATACAACATAACCTTCCACATATTTTATTTTAATGGGAATCTTGTACACTGGATATGACCTTCGGTGTTCAAAGAAAATTCTAGCAATTTTACCATAGTGACTTGCTATGTTTACGAGAGCATATAACTGTTGTGCTAATTATTTTGTGCAAAAAAACTTGCTTTCTTAAAAGGGCAACATAAAATGGGAGAGAGAAGCTGGCCATATATTATATATATATATATATAGAAAGTTAGAAAGTTTGACCTAACATGTGTTTACCTTTTCACTAACAATTTAATTGTATAAGAGAAAACAAGATTTAGAAATGTTCTGGTGGATCACATCATTATATATAATTCTTCTTTAGCGTGCTAAAAAATAACCCATATATATATATATATATATAATTTTCAATGTTTTTTTTTTTTGGTCTTTAAAAAGATTATTAATACGGGTGGGGTTTTCATAAAAGTTCCACCAACCAGAAATATTTAAAAGACTCGTGGTCGGTCCTTTTTAAAGTAAATAGTTAGTGGCAAGATTTGTAAGAATTTTGTTAACAGAAAAAGATAGAAAGAACAAAAGCACTACAATCTAAACAAGAGAAAAGTCGAGAAATAAGTATAGTTTTGAAAATCAGATCGGACAGGTCGTGAGTCTAGTCAGATTAAGAAATAAAAATAGATCTTTAAAAAATTGATAAAAATGAATTAAAATTGACAAACCAGATCAGACCATTTCATTATTTTTTAATTTTTAATAATTTTTAATTAAATAAAATTATTTATGATATATGCCGATTCTGTCGATTTTTTCATAACGATTTAACCAATCGAATTATTTATCCATTAATTTTTTATATCATAATTCGAGCACCGATCTGATTCATTTTGAAAATACGGGAAAAAGAGGATTACAAATTCTAAAAGCTACGAGGCTGGCCTTTCATGGACCAAAGTTCGGATCAGATAAAATCATATAGAATATGTATTGTAGACTTTTGGACAAAAGGGGATCACATTGATAAACTTCAATCATATCAATATGTTAAAATCAAGTCACCTTTGGCGACTCTGACAAATAAGGTACCAATAATGAAATGAAAAAAATAAATTTAATTATATGCGTGGATCCAAAATATAAGAAAAATAATAAAAAAATTTAAAATCTACTATTTATATAAATCTCATATCTTTAAATAGATTTTTCATTTCATTATTTTCTTAATTATATTCTCAACCAAAATCCTATATATTTTAAGAGAGAAATATATTATTTTTTTAATAGTTTGTGAGGGAGTTATTGTTCTCTAATTTTAAGAGAAAGTGAGATTGTTCACTGTTTATATTAAGAGAGAAGTTGAAAAATTCTTTCCACTATAATGAAATCATTCTACATTTTTCCGTAAATGTTTCTCTCACATTGAGCGTTTTACCACGTTAAATTTATGTCTCATTGTTTTATTTTATTATCAATATTTATAGTAAACTAAGCTTCATATTTATTATTATATTGTTATATGGAAGACATTGTCTCCTAAATTGATTTATATGGAATGCAAAGCCTCATTAACTAACAATTGTTCTCATTTTCACTTTACCGGTCTGCTAGTTTTAGCCCACGATCTCCTAACAGTGGTATTACAGCATCATGTTCTAGGAAACTATTCTAGAGTCTAGTCATATATACGATAAAGTATTGTTCATGTATATGTATTATTCACATATGCGACACTATTTACGTATATAATATTATTCACATATACGATACTATTCATGGTGAAATAGTAAAAGCCGGTTCAAGTGAGAAGTTATTCGTCATCATAAATATGGTAGGAAAGTTCGAAATTGAGAAGTTCAACGGGGTAACCTTTCCCTATGAAAACTTAAAATAAAAGTAAAGACACATATTTAACGTGATATAATTCTCAATGTAAGGAAAACATCCAGGATAAATGTAGAATGATTTCACTATAGTATAAAGAATTTTATAGCTTCTTTCTAAACAACAATCTCACATTCTTTTAAAATATGAGAACTATAACTTTCTCACAAACTCTTAAGAATAAACAATATTTTTCTCTCTTATAATACAAAGGATTTTAATTGAGTAAGAAAATAATGAAATGAAACCTCTATTTATAGATATAAGATTCACTGTGCAAATAATGAATTTTAATTTTTTTTTTTTATTATTTTCTTTTTGCATGTAGGGCACTCTTATATAATTTAATTTATTTTTTTCATTTCATTATTGGCACCTTTCGATGTTATTTACAGAGGCACCGAAATTTCCCTTGACTTTAATAATTCTCCCATTTAGAAACTTGATTGATAATCAATCAGTTTCCACACCATTCGTTTTACTTTACCACCTCAAAGCTGTATTATGTTATGGAGGATTAGAATTAGTTGTCAAGAGCTACGTGGATTCAGATTTTACAGGAGATCTCAAAAATAGAAAATCCATTATATGCTATGTGTTTATATTTACAGAAGGAGCAGTGAGCCGTGTATCTAAATTAAAGAGTGTTCTAGCTTTATCTACAACTGAAGTTGAATACATAGCAGCTTCACAACCTGCAAGAAGGTACTCGATTTCAAAGATTATTTGAAGAGCTCGGTCACAAAAATAGAAAATTCTATTACTTTATGACAGTCAGAGTGTTTTGTTTATTGCAAAGAATTCAACTTTTCATACAAGAACAAAGCATATAGAGTACAAAACCAAATTTTTCGTGAAATAGAAGAAGAATGCATTGTGAACTTATTGAAGGTACACACCAATGAGAATCTTGTAGATGTAATGACCAAATCTATCAATACAAACAAGTTTGTATAGTGTAGATCCTCTTATATCTTAGCGGAAACGTAAGCAGCTTGAAGGTGGAAAAGTAGAATAAATGGTGTGGAAATTGATTGGTTCTCAATCAAGTTTCAAAGTGAGAGAATTGTTAAAGTCAATGCATCTTTAGGTGCCTCTGACAAATGGCACCGAAAGGTGCCAATAATAAAATGAAAAAATAAATTTAATTATGTGGGTGCGTCCCACATGCAAAAAGAAAATAATAATAAAAATTAAAATTCACTATTTACACAATAAATCTCATTCTTATTAAAGGTACACACCAATAAGAACCTTACAAACATAATGACCAAGCCTATTAATATAAAAAAGTTTGTATGGTATATATCCTTTAGCAGAAACGTAAGCAGTTTGAAGGTGGCAAAGTAGAATGGATGGTGTGAAAACTGATTGATTCTCAATTAAGTTTCTAAGTGAAGAATTATTAAAGTCAATGCACCTTTTGATGCCTCTGAAAAATGGCACCGAAAGGTGCCAATAATGAAACGAAAAAAATAAATTTAATTATGTGGGTTCGTCTCACATGCAAAAAGAAAATAAAAAGAAAAAAACTAAAATTTATTATTTACATAGTGAATCTCATTTCATTATTATTATTTTTTTTTAATTTCATTCTCAATCAAAATCATTTATATTTTCAGAGAGAAAAATATTGCTTCTTTTTAAGAGTGTTGTAGTTCTTATATTTTAAAAGAGTGTGAGATAATTCACTTTTTATATTTAGAGAGAAATTGTAAAATTATTTCCACTATGGTGAAATATCTACATTTGCCCTGGATCTTTTCCTCGCATCGAGCGTTCTACCACATTACATATGTGTCTTGTTGCTTTTATTTTAAGTTTCCATTGGGAAAGGTTACTCCTGTTGAACATCTCAATTTATTATTTTTGTGTTGATTTTCTTTTGTTTTAAAAAAACTACACACAAACCAACAACAAATTTTTGACTAATCAAGTGGAATTGTTGTTCAGAGATGACAGTGTAAGGAATTTTCGCTCATGAGACGCATCTCAATATATTTCGTAACAAGTTATTTTTATTTTTTATTTTTAAATTATTCAAATTTGTAATTTCTTCATAATATTGATTAAGTTTGATTTCTATATGCTTATTGGACATGTGTTATCAACATACACGGTAATTTATGATCATGGATTGTAAGTGAAAATTTTAGAATATTCAGGTATCTAGTTTGTTGGAGGTAACACTTAAAGGCAGTGGAATTTTTATTTTTATTCCAAAAAAAAAAAAAAACCAAGTTTTTACTTAGTAATCAGACATCTTACCTTAGCAAGTAGTGATATTTCACGTAAAATGGTAGGGTTTGAATTTGTTTTAGAAAAAATTAATACTAATAAAAATAATCAAGCTTTTACTTAGTAACCGGATATCTTTTCTCAGCAAACATTGACTATTCACGTAAAACGGTAGAGCATGAGGAAAAAAAGAAAAAAAAGTCTGAATAAGTTCGATTACATAATATCTCTAACTTGAGCAATTGAGTCAGTATAAGTGTTTTAACACTTAGTTCCCTAAAGTCAACTGGTCTGGGAGTCACTGGCCCAAAGCTCGTTAAATGACTTAAAGAGAAAACTTAAGGAAATTGGACATTTTTTTTTTTGACATTGAGATCCGAGCAATTAAGTCCGTATGAGTATCTTAACACATAGTGCCCAAAGCCAACTGGTTTGGGAGTAACTGGCCCAAAGCTTGTTACAATGATTGAAAATGTATTATCCAAAAAAAAAACTATTTTTTTTATTTATAAATTATGTCATTGCTAAAAGGTGTGAATTCCAATATGATGTTAGGACAAAAATATTACTCTCTTTTCAATAAGACATGTGAATATTATGGGTACAATGAATTGATTGGTACTTTGTGTTATGGGTGTATGGAAGAAGGGTAAAAAGTATAGAAGAATTTGCTTATTTGATAATTATAAAGAAATAAAATAATTATTAACTTGGATAAAAATTTGTCTTTTTAATTTTCACTTCAATTACTAGGACTGGTAATAACTGGTTGGGGGTGTGATGAACACTAAAAAAATATACATTTAATAAAGAGAATTAATCATTTTACATTTGTAGTTTCATTAATCTCCTTAATTTAACACATTTGTGAAATAATAATTAAATATATGTTTTATTTATTTTTATTGAGATTTTTATTTCTGATGTAAGTGAAATAATACTTTGAATGCATAACTAGAAAAATAGACGTGACATTTGGATTTTGGAGGCCAGAAACTTAAAATGGTGTTATAACAGTGTACAATTTCAACTTTGCGTAATTTTCTTATTTTGGCCATAACTTTTTACTCTGATATCAGATTGAGACAATTTCAGTTTCAGAAAAAAGAAGACTCAAATATCTACAACTTTTCTCTTTTAAGATTTTCTAGTTTTGAAGTTATCAAGGTCGAAATTGATAAAAAAAAATCTAAAATATGTTGAGTGTAATTTTAATTAATTAAAAAAACATAAACCAAGACGGGAAAAAAAGGGAAGAAAATGTGGGAATTGACATTCCACCTTGTCAATTCCCACTAATCATGTTGCATGATACATGGAGGGTGTTGAGCCTTTTACTATAAAGCTTAACACTTTAGAAAATTAGCTTCCTTCATGCGTCTCTATTTGAGAATTTGTGACGGGTTTCAACTATTGTGTGTTTTATTTTTCAAGCTTTGTTATAATTTTTTCTAATAATAAAATTATGTGTGTTTTTATTCAAAGTATGAGTAGCTAATTCCATTTTATTGGGGTAAATGATGAAACTCTTAATATATAAATATGGATTAATCTTACTTATATTATAATTTATGAATTGTAATATGAAAGCTAATATTTAATCTACTCTTATATTGCGGGTTTCTTGATTCGCTGTAAACAATCTCATCTTGGTTGACACAATTAATAATTTACCCCATATTATATGAGAGAGTAATTTAAATATGGATTAATTATTGACAAACTTTGTTACCGTATTAATTTATGGCCGGTTTTATAAATTTGTTATAATTAAGTACCTAACTGGACTTGTTATAGACAATGTTATCACCGTATTTATGGATGATTTTATATGTTTTGACATAATTATTCATGAAGTAAATTAAATGGGTAATAATGATAATTTACATATTATAAAAAGTAAAATTTCTCTATATTTGAAATATAAAGAGTAGATCCCCTAGCCCCAATATTCTATTTTATTATTGTAGTCTAATTTAAAATTTTCCATAACTTCAAATAATTCATCCTTTTTATTCCCATTGAGATTATTATTTTATTAGAATAAATGTATTGCATGTGGATCGACCTCGAACTTACCAGGTTATTTTATTACTTCGACACTCTATACTTGAGAATAAAGAACCACTTTGAGTGTATCAACGAATGAGTCAGATTTTGAAAAGCTCAACCATATTTTAAGTATTTTTTTTTAAGTTCGGATTTCTTCCTTAGAGATACTTTTATCCATTAGGTATTTGTAGCCGGTAGGTTATAATAAAAAAATATATTATTTTCATAGGTGGGCCAGCGTATGATAAGGGCGAACTTTAGTCTCCATATTATTACATAGGATTGGCGAATGAACCGGACTTTGTAAAGTTCAACCATATTTTAAGTATTTTTTATTAAATCTAGGTCTGAAAAAATATACTAAGAGCCTCCATTCAAATATAATAAATTGAATTTTTTTCAATATTTTAAAATAAGACTTAAATTTAAGGATGGCCTCTTCAAAATTCGAATCATTTGCCAATCCATAGCACGTATGATAACTTTTAAAAATTATAATTTAACATTTTCACTCGAACAATTGGATATATTATAATGTAAAATCAACAAATAATAATAATAATCATTAGAAAGAAGTGGAAAGAAAAAAAAACTTACCGATCATGCAGCCACAGAAAAACAACGCCTGTACAAGTCCAACCTTATACTTTTCTTCACAAACGAGACCCCACTGGGACACCGTCGAGCTGTCGTCACCGCCGGTCCAAGACCACGAACCCGGTTCAAACTCACAAACGGTTTTCTGACCGGGGTCGCATCCCGGCCCGAGGCACTTCCATTCCGGTTCCTGGTCTGCAAAGATCATTACCATCGTGTGGAAACCCTCAAGCGCCCATGCAAGACTTGTAAGCACGAAATGACGAAACTGCCACGGCCCGAACTCGCCGCAGTATTTGGATAGCATGTCATCGATGAGGAGCTTCTCCAGCTCGGCTGCAGGTTGTTTTGGAGGGCAGAGGAGTGCTGACCGGAGGGATTCGTCGTTGCCGGGATCTGATGATGACGTCGATGTCATATTAATTAATTAATTTATTTATTTATTTTTGGTACTTGGAGAATCTAATTTCTTTATAGCTCCTGCACCAAGGGGACGGATGCTTTGTTCAGTAAATGGTGTGTGAATATATACACAGTACACACTATAGAGGAGGGTATTGTAGTAATTTTCATTTTGGTATACTTATAGATTGATGTGATTTTGACACGTGGAGGGTTTTTTGCCGTTTAATTATGGTGATGTGTGTCCTCGTAATGGCAAATTTTATTAACATTATATCTCAAAACTAATTGGATTACGTCTTTGAGGTTGGGCAGTTCAATAAAAAAAAAAAATACAAAATTTATTTCTTAAAATTATCTAAAAATTATTAAAAATCATTAAAAAATCATTCATTTATGATTAAAAAAAAAATACTAAATAATTTAAGAATTTTTAGTTAAGTTAAAATAAATAGATATTATTCTAATACAATTAGAAAATTTCGTCATTATTTAAGAAAATGTAATAAATTAAGGATAGTTCCGTAATAATTCTTTTAAATTGAAGTATATTCTCACTATTTTCATCATTTTAATTGAATCATTTTATCTTTCACATAAAATCACCAATTAAAACTCTAAAGAAATTAAAAAAAAAAATTGAAAATTGAAATTTGAAATCATAAGATTTTGAAAAATCAAATATAGCATAATTATAAGAAAATTTTCAATTTTGAAAAATGAAGGCATGGCTTTAACCAATAACCATAAAACCAAAATGTATAATGGTTATAAAACCAACTTATGTCTTTCCATTTGAATCTTTTTAAACTCTATCTAAAGGATAAGAGGTTGTTTTAAAGATATGACTTAGAATTCATCATTTTTTTTTTTAATTCTTTTGAGAGATTTTCACTATTTTCTAAGTTTATAGTTTTTGATGCAAGAAGTGTCTCTTAATCAAGCAGCCACCAAGAATCCTAAGAAAACGTTAGTCACAAATTTGTAATGCATCAAGACAGGGTTAATAAATTTTTAAGGAAATAGTGCAATTCGATTTGATTTTAAGGTTTCTTTTATTCTACACATTATTCTTTTTTTTCTTTTTATATTTGTGCATATATAATGATTATTGTTTTATTAACCTAAAAGTGAATTATGCATGATCTATAAAACAATGTACATCTCGTCAATAAAGTCAATTGAGTGGAAAATGAGAAAAGAAAAAAAGGGAAAATGACAAGAAGGAAATAAATAAGGCATTGATCCATTATTATGGATGGAGTTGTGAAGCTGTTCCCCCTCATGCATACTTAAACATTTGTATTTTGTCTTCTTTCCTTCCCCCCCCCCCCCCCCCCCTTTTTTTCAAAATTTAAATTATTACAATCTATCACTACAAGAAAAGACGAAATTAGCGACGGATTAATCCGTTTCAATTTTAGAAACAGAATAGCGATGGAATTGAAATGGATTAGAGCATTGGCTACGGAATTTAATAACGAGATAAAATTCCATAACTGATAGTGGCGGGAATAAAATCGCGGGATAGAAAGTGACGGAATAGCGACGGATTATATAATTCATCTCTATTTATAGCGACAGAATTCATATTCCGTCTCTAAAGAGAGACATAACTGAGACGGATTGTATTTCCGTCGCTAAATAGCGACGAAATTAATATTTCGTCGCTATTTAGCAACGAAATATAATTATGTCGCTACATTTAGCGACGGTATATTGGAGTAGTACATAGTTTAAATTAAAATCTCAGCAAGCATCAAAAAATAGAAAGACTGAGAAGGCTACCATTCAACACTCTATTGATATGGTTAGATTTTTTAACATGCGGACATATTTTTATTAACTTTTATTATTCTTATTTATTAATTTTTTATTTTTTATTTTTTAAATAGGAATATCAGTTAGGACGTGCACCCACAGGCTATAGGGTGTTTAAGCATATGCACACAAAGAATGATGGTACTTTTGTTGACAAGAGATCAAGCGACATTAAAGTAAATTTTTGTTTATAAATTAAATATTTTTAATTTTTTCTTTTCAAAATCTTTTTTGCTTTCTTTTATATATATATATATTTTTTATTAATGGTAGGCTGTTGTGGAACAAATGGCAGCGATTGCATCTCAGTTTTCAGAGGAGTCTGGTGAGCCTGAGACTCAGATTGACACCAATCGCCTATACTTAGATGTGGTTGGAGTGGATACTAAGAAACGCCGAGGGTACGGTCTCGGTTCTCTTGCATCACTTTCATATCCAGATTCGTTACGCAGCTCAGGTAGATCGCACTTCGGTACGATTTTTGATGATACATTTGAGCAGCGGGTACAAGAGCGAGTTAGGATTGAAATACAGACTATATAACAACGACTGGATGAAGAGCAACGAAAGAGAAATAAAGAGATACACCGCCGACTAGAGGAAGAGCAGCGGAAGAGAAATGAAGAGGTGTTTGATCTCAAACAGAAGTTGGCAGATATGGAGCGGTATTTTCAGATGATGAGAGACTTGAGTTCACATCCTTCCTCCTCAGGTCCACCTGATCCTCCGACTAATTGTGAGCAGAGAGATAAGGAGAATTAACTTATATGTATTTATTTTATGTTGTACTTTTTTACACATAACATTTATGTAATAAAATTTTTATTTTACTATTTGTTATTTTTTTATAATTTAAGTAATTAATATATTTATTTTATAATTTTACTCTAATATTAATAATATTGTTTAAAATAAATTTAATTTCTTTAAGAATTTAAAAAATAACAATTTTATTAAAAAAATCTGTAATTCATTTGTTACTGATTATATTAGCGACGGAATTTCCGTCGTTATACAGTGACAGAATTTTTCATCTCTATATAGAGACAAAATTTTCCATATCTATATAGCGACAGAATATTCCATCTCTAAATAGCGATGAAATATTTCGTCTCTATATAGAGACGGAATGGCGACGAAAATATTAATCCGTCTCTAAATTGGCGACGGATATTTCCGTTTCTAATTAGAGATAAAATAAATTCCGTCGAAAAATTTAGCGACATATTAATATTTCTGTCGCTATACCTTTTGCGATCAAGAGAATAGAGACGGAATTTTTCCGTCTCTGTTCCGTCGCTAATAGACTTTAGCGACGGATTAGAAACGGATATTTCTGTCGCTATTTCTCAGTTTTCTTGTAGTGTATATATTTTAATAAATTATCTATTAAGATTTTAAATACATATATATTATAATACTGTCTAGAAATTTATCAAAACATAACTCGAAAATCTTTATTTTCTATCAACCAAGACACGATTTTGAGTCCATACTATTTTTATGGGGACTCGAATCCATGTTTAATTTTTTTTCTTTGGGCCATTACTATAATACCTAATGATATCAAATACCATTGGATACAGACATGTTATTTTAACATTTAACATGCAACTTAAACTATTAAACACAGAAACTCTACCAATAAACAAACAACTAATTTCATGTTTTGAAAAGTTTCATGTTTATTTGCAGAGTTTCCATGTTTAATGATTTAAGTTACATGTTTAATGCTAAAAGTTACACGCTTGAATCAAGGGTATGAAATATCCTTGGGGTATTGTAGATAGACCATTTTCTTTGCGGGGATTGGGGGCTGTTGAGATTAGTAGCGTAGAATTTTAAACTTTGGTTCACTTATATATCTATAAATTTCCACAGACTATCCAATAAAACAATCTTTTTAAAAACGTTGGAAAATCTGTTGTCAAATAATTAGACTTGAATTTAAACAGAACAGATAAAATTCTCCACTGTCCCATATTTTTACTATCTAATAAAAGACATACAAGAATGATTCAAAATTTTAAAAATGAAAGCTGTAAGTTGAGGGCCACTTTGCATGTTTTGAGTCGATGGCCACTAATGAGGGCTCGAATAAAAAATTTTAAATTTTATAGCCGTAAGGATCATGTTAATCAGTTTCCAAGAAGAATAATGATACTCTTACTGCCAAATGTACTTACATTTCTCCATAACGACAACAGTACTACCGCTTTGGGTTTAAATTTTTTAAACCAGGTTTGACTTGCATACCTGGCCAAACACCCATTCAAATTTAACAAATATCAAAAATGACATTTGCTTGCTCCAGCAGCTCACCGTCAGTCTCCAGCAGCTCGCCGTCTATCTCCAGCAGCTCATCGGAGGAAATCCAGTGACCGGTGCATTCACACGTGTATAACGCAAGCACACGTATCGTTCAAGTAGTATAAAAATATCGATCCCACGAGAACTTAATTCCTACTATTGTTATTAATTGTTGACACTATTTATTTACAGGTATCTAATTGAAGGAGAAAATGATGATTGCTTTTGGTTGGTTGAATGCGCATTTGCTAATTAAAATAAAAACATACTCAAAAGAAAATACTAAGGAAAAGAAAAGGCTCAAAGATCTAGGGTTGTGACTCCACAGAATATTATTATAAAGATGAATTGATTATCTTATATATGTGTAATAAATCAGTTTGCTAACCTGGAACACGAAGATATGCAAAAGCCTCTGTCGATAGTCAGACGTAAATACGCAGTATAATCCAATTGAACCATATGTCTATGTCAACCAAATTACCTGGATTTATTAAGATCAAGTTCCAATTGTGGCTACCCCCGCCCGACAGGTATATGTCTATCCTGTAAGGAAATCTATTAAAGAGTTATCTATCCTCAAGGAAGATCGTGAGCTATTGAATCTAAGGCTGAAACCTAAAATCCATATGTCTAGTTCATTTTAAGTTTACCACATCAATCTTATTGGTGATCAGACAACAAGAAGCATTAATCTTAAGACTCAATAAACAAACTAAATAATTACCCATAAAAAGAAAATCAATTATTGAGTGTGGATATTGTGCTTCATCACTTCCCTAGAATAAAAATAAAATGCTGGGGGTTGGGGGATCCACTTTTACTATTCCTAATTTAGAAATATCCCTTATTATAATACAGAAATTATCCGTGATATTACCATAGACTATATATATGGTATCCTCATTAAGTCAGATTTTAATTAAGTCCAACCAGCCATAAAGACGGTATCATTATTTGTCCATACACCAGCCATATAGGCGGTAATCATCTGTCACATAAAGACCAGCCATATAGGCGGTATCACATTATGTCAAATAAATAAAACCAGCCATTAAGGCGGTGTAACATTTTATGTTAAATTATAATTTCCATATTATAATTAAGGGAGATTGATCTAAACTAAAATAATAAAAGCTTCACCCTTCCCCATCAGAAATCTAACTAGAAAACATAAAAGAAAATAGAAGAGAAGAAACTACTACTATTACTGAAAATAAAAATGCATAAATTAAATTACTAAAAATAAACACACAAGATGCAATCCTTAAATTCCTTACAAAAACCTAAGGAAAGCATGAGAATTACAAATGAAATGGCTTGGTATTTTTAGGAAAATCTAAAGCATTCCACCAATTTCTCCACCAATTGCTCCACCAAACATGCCACAAGATACTCCACAAAACACTCCACCAAACATGGCACAAAACACTTGCATGTTTGGTGGAAGTTCGACAAATTTTTATATTTTTGATAATGACTTTAGTAATTAAACATAACATAATTTTGGATTTTTCATCAATTTCGGTAATGAAATATTCAGAATTCGAAATTATTTTATTCTTCAAAGTTGTAGATATTTGAGTCTTCTTTAATCTGCGACTTGAATCAGCTCAATCGGATATCGGATGAAAAAGTTATGGCCAAAATACGAAACTTGCACAAATTTGGAAATTAGGACTGCACTTCGTGACGCGTACAATAAATTTCCGTTTTAAACCTTTTTTCTTCCAAATTTCATCGTTTTAGCCCCGAGTTGATTCCATTAAGTCCCAATATTATTTTTATCTGTAAAATAAACAAAAACACATCAAAACGTTCATAAAACTTGAGAAACTAAACAAAATATTAGGTTAAATGAGTGAGAAATAGTGATATAATTACCACTCATCACACCCCCAAACCTAACATTTTGCTAGTCCTCGAGCAAAATAATAAAATAAAATAACATAAACATCTTTAAAATAAAATTAAGCTAAGCCACTTTCGTAGGGATCACGATTGCATTTAGCGTATGCAACAAGCCTTTAAACCTCTAGGTGTCCCTAGTGGACGAGTTGTAGTCTCGTGAGGGTTTACAGTAATGATACCCATAAATATTTTACAAAAGTAAAAAAGAAGTAAAACTAATGCACACAAAAGCAAAAAGACAAGAGAAAAGAGAATAAAGAAGTTAGTAGCTAAACAAGTGAAACTTCTACTCCAAGTTAGTAGTTGTTTTGTTTCTTTCTAAATTACTGAATAAGTAAATTCTCCGATTATTTTTACCATTCTCCATATACACAGCTAACACAATATTAATCAATTCATTTTTGCCCACAACAGTCACAAGTGTAGTTGATAAGAGAGTAATATTTTTGTCCTAAAGTTTTTATCAGAATTCACATCTTTTTGTAGCAATGAAATAATATTTTCAGATTTTTCAGATTTTCCCTTTCTTTTTCTGATTTTATTTTTTATTTATATACAATATCTTTCATCTATGTAATGAGCTTTGGGCCGGTGGCTCTCAAACCAGTTTGCTTTAGGGCACCAGGTGTTAAGACACCCTTACGGACTTAATTACTCAATCTTCAGATAAAATATATATATATATATATACCAACATCTTTGATCCATGTAGCGAGCTTTGGGCCAGTGACTCCAAACCAGTTGGTTTTAGGGCACGAGGTGTTAAAACACCCATACGGACTTAATGACTCGGATCTCAGACATTTTTTCACACTTTTTTTTCCCTTTTTTTTTTTTTTTTTTTTTTTTTTTTTTTTTTTTTTTTTTACTTCATTGCCATTTATAGATGATTCCTCCAGTTAAACTAGAGCACTGAATATTACAAACTTTTCAATTACAGTTCATGTCCGTATGTTACCATGCATGTTGATAATAGCTGTCAACTGAGCATATGAAGATCTATTTTAGTCCGTTTTATGGAGAATTCACAAATTAAATAATTCAAAAGGAAATAAACAAAAAATAACTTGTTTTGAAAATGGATTGAAATACGTATCAGAAGTGGTAACTCCTTACACAGCTATCTCTCACCAATTTCACATTTTTAGTCAAAATAAAAACATAAAAACTCAAAATAATTTTGTAATTTTTGAAAAATTTTCAAATTTTTTTTTTTTTATTTTTCGAAAAAAAATTTTGACTGAAAATAAAAATAACAAAGAAACTAAAAAAAAAGATACTAATTAACTAATTCCATCCCCCAAACCAAAATGAAACATTGTCCCCAATGTCTTAACAGTAGAAGAAGAGTTTAGAAGATAGTACATGATTCGCTGAAATTTGCCGAAAAAATATTACCGATTAAGATCTATGTCCAATTTACGCTTCTTACCACGATCGCTTTCTGACCAGTTCAACTTGGAGAAAATAGGGTCGATTTTTGGTTCAAAGGCTAGGATTTGGTCAATTAATTCCTCGGCCTTTGTTGCAGTCAGGAAAATATCTTATACTGATTTTGTGATGAACTCATGTCTCTTAGCTTCCGCAAGAAATACAAACAAAAAATCGAAGAAATGCTCAATGTTGAGTAATCCAATGGGCTTCCGATGAATGTTCAAGTTTGCCCATGATGCCACTGTGAATATTTCTTCAAACGTTCCGAGCCCACCTGGTAAAGCAATGAACGCATCAACAGTATTGACCATTTCAAGGAGTTGTTTGGACATCCCCGAGATAATGCGTTCATCTCCATTTATTTTTCCGATTATGTTTTCGTCCGCCAAAGTTTTTGGAATGATTCCCAAAACAAGACCGCCACCCTCCTGAACAGATTTTGAAATGCTTCCCATCAATCCAAGATTGCCACCACCATATACTATGTGCATATTTCTTTATGTTAAGACTCTCCCTAATTCATTTGTAGCCTCAATGAACTCTGGTTTATTACCAGAGTTGGACCCACAGAAAATACAAATTCGCTTGACTCGCTATTGTGAAGTTGCTTCCATTTTATCTCTTTTATTTAGATGTATATCTGGATGTGTAGAAGAGAAGAATGACGAGCTGAATTTATAGATCCTAAAAAGGGTGAGTAAAAATAGCACTAGTACCTGACAAATGACAATTATTAGATGAACGTTAAAATAAATCGTGAAAGTCAAAAAGTTTAGATCTTGTCGACGAAAATAAAGGAAATTAAAACAGAAAAGCAAATCAAAGCAATTATTAAGGTAACAGAATTGTGTACGCAATACGCCACTCGTCTAATATATAAATCCATTAGGATGCATCTCAAGAATCCATCTTTAATCAGCCACCACTAATGAATTAGCTCTCATCTTTGTGATTGCCAAACACCATTCCTCATTAAATGCTCCGTTTATGCCTTTCCCTACAAAAATACACCCAAAATTAAAAACTCTACAACATGTATACACAAAATATGAAAATAGAAATTACAAAAAATTGCATGGGTTGCCTCCCTGCTAGTGCTAAATTTTTCGTCTTCAGCCAGACGTGACTGAAATCCATCTGTCAATGAGGTTTCAGCGTCGTTTTGGATGTCCGATTAAAGACAATCCCATGAGCGTTGCTTTTGAAGGGTCTCTTCCAACGGTAAGGTGGCAAAAAGAGTTTTGTCTCATTCAGTGCTTGTGCCACCTTTTTATTCTTTGTCGCTCCAGTGGTTCCTGAAAAGAAAGAAAGAAAATCAGGAGGTCTCGTATGGTGCTTGACTTGGAATGGAAGTTCTATTCTGTGTCAAGCTTCTGAGCGATATTTCTGATATGTACTCCCCAAACAGTGATGTTTCCCTTGAATGCACTGGATCTTCAATAAGGTCAGACATTTGCTCCTTTATTTGCTCTGCTTCTTGCTCCACCTTTTCTTCACAGATGTATTTTAGGATTTCCGCATTCAATTCTTCATATGCCATTTGTGAAATGCATGCTCCATAAGTGTCAATCTGAGGATGTAAAGATATGTCAGATTTTAGGTCTTCATCCTCTGATATGACTGGTGTAACGACCGGTAGTAACTACTACTATCTATGTCGATAATATTACGTACTGGACAAAGGAACGTAAAATAAGTCATGATGAGACTCATGTACAATTATGAAAGGCTTTGGGAACGATCGATGAATTTCTCGAAGTCCCGAGAAGAAACTGTACCATATGTCCTTTTGTACTATATATAGTATTTTAGGCATAACCTTTTCATACGAACTAAAATTTTTATGAATTTTATATCGCTGGAAAGCTTAGACCGAGACCTACAACTTTCGAGTTAAACATTTTTCCAAATTCGAATCGGAATCAGGTCAAAAAGGCAAGTCAAAATCTGGATAAATAGTAATTTCGGGGTTAAATTGAGAAATCTTAAACTTTCTAGATTTTTCCACATTTATCTTCATAATTCTAAATATCAAATGGGTCATAATATATAAAGGCATACTATTCACATTTACCTAAAGAAAAAAAAAACGAAAATGGGAGAGAAAGAAGCCATTGCCAAGAGAAGAAAAAGAGAGGAGAACGAGAGAAAAGGAAGAGACGAGAGAAGAAGAAGAAAGAAGGAGAAGAAGAAAGAAGGAGAAGGAAAAGCAAGGAGAAGAGATGAACATGAATTAGGGTGCTTGGAAAGTGAAGGAGATCAAAACAAGAAGGTAAGATATCCTTGACCCATTTTGTGAAAGTTTAGATTTAATAAATTGATGATTTGAGTGTATTGTTGGATGGATAAAAATGGAGTTTGAAAAGTTATATTGATGAAATGAGGATTTTTGGAGTGAATTTAGATTGCTTTTCTAAATTGTGGGTTTTATAAGATGATGAAATTTTGAGTAATAATGAGATGATTTGGATGTTTAGGAAGGAAAGGATGATTTGTAGCTTGAGATATTAGAATGGAAGTGAAGAAGTGGGTGGTGATGTTGGTTAATTGAATTTGAACTAATTGAAGAATTATTTAGTAATGTTAATTAATGAATCAATGAGTGAATGATGATGTTAATATAGTATTTTAGAATCTGCGGAATTGAGATAATTTGATGGATTGTGTATTAGGAAAGCTATGGAGGCATTGAGAATGAATTTAGGCAGCGAGCTCAATTTGCAGGACAACCTGAGCAGGTTCTGCGTTTATGCTTGTAACTTGAGGTTTAGACATCCGATTGCCAAAACGTAAACTTCTACGTGAACTAGACATGAGTCCAAATAACATATTCAAAATTAAGAATTTTTAGGCTTAAGAGGGAGTCGTACCGAATTTTCAAACTTGGTCGCACTGCAGTGAATTACTAATTCTGTGGTAACAGAACAGGGTGTAAAGAAAATATTATAATTTACGTTTTAGAAGTCGAAATCAAGTTCCGTAAAGTTCTGGGTACTCTAGACACATAAGGGAGTAGCATATCAAAAATTTATAATTTTTGGACTAAAGACGAGATCGGAACGAATTTTTGAAGTGAGGCGAACTGCTGTACCAGTGCCCAGATTTTCAGTTGGACAACCCCTGAACTTCTGTCCATAACTTGAGTTCTAGGAATCGAAACCACAATCCGTAAAAGCCAACATAAAATAGACATAGAAACGGCTATTTTATTAAAATTTCAGCCCCAATTTCAACCCCGATTAAGCGCACCGAATTTTCAAAGTCAGTGTTAGTGCACTGAAATTTTCTGAAAAAGAGGGGATAATATGGAGTTTTGCGAAGTAGCTTTAGAGATCCTTGAACGAGTGTAGTAAAAAAAAAATTGTTAGATCATCCTAAAATAGTGGTAACATAGAGAGGATGAGTTATCATGAATGACGAATATACTTTGTTAAGTAATGATATAATTCGCAACCTTGGCACTAATGAACTTTGCTAATTCTAGATTATCTTCAGGATATACGATTCCACCATCATCGCAAGGCGTCACCAGCAAGTTCCGAGCCAGTGAGTGGACACTTTATCTTTTGCTTGATTTCTTTATTACTTGTATTTAAATACCAGACTTACTTTTCAGCAATTAGGGCGTTAGCCAAGTTAGTTTTTATATCATATATGATTTATCATATTTTGAGAAATTTTATGAAAAATAAATGTTTCAGTTTGAGTCTTATTTTTTTTTCCAGAACATGTTTTATGATTTTTCGGGGCATGAGGTAAAACCTCACCCCAGTATGTAACTTCAGACACAGTGGAATTGACTGACATAGACACATGTGCACATGTGGAGGACTGGGGGGACGCTCCTGGATCCTCAGCGCTCAGATGGTACATTCCTGGGCGGAGATGCGCCTTCGGGCGGAGATGTGCCTACGGGCGGAGATGCTCCTTCGGGCGGAGATTTTGTTTTCAGAAAAAGGATTTCATTTTTCAGTTTTCAGAAAAGAGCTTTAGAAAAGAATTTAGAAAGACGGATTTAAAGTGAAGTACAAGAAAGAGTATTCAGTTTTCAAATTCTCAGTACTCAGATTTTGGAGTTTCAGAACATAGTTTTCAGAATTTAGGTTTTGGAAAATAGTTTTCAGTAATAGATTTCAGAAATCAGTGTTTTAAAGGCAGTTTTCTGAAATACAAAGTTTTCATGTAAAGATGTTTTGAAAATATGATTTTAAAAGATTTTTATTAGTTTTCAAATTTCTAGTCCACTCACTTAGATCGTATGATGATCTAACCCCCCTCCAGATTTATCTGTTTTGTAGGGTTTCCAAGAAGGCAAGCTCGGAGGACGGATACTGATGCAGTCACCAGGGATGGAGTCCACCAGCATGGAGTCACAAAGCATAAGGGTCTAGTTCATGGTCAAACTGTTTGTATGCATTAAAGTTGTCATAGTCATTATAGAGTCTAATAAAGTATTGTAAAAAGGAGCATTGCAGATATGTATTTTTAAGTAGTAAAAGTATTATATGTTGATTTAGTTAAAGACTATATGCATGACATTGCATTAGAATAGTTTGTGATACATTCAGAAAATCAAAGGCTTATGGGATTAGTACAGCTATTCCTTGCCGGTAACATCTCCCAGATCATGGATGTTACAACTGGAATGGATGGTTCCGGTAGATCTTCTTCAAACATCATTGCAAAGAATGCTCCAAGATCTTCATTTTGAGGATTGACAGTTTGATCCTCCCTCATTGGTCCAGTTGGCACAAAGAGCTCAGCTTCTTCATCAGAATCAGAGTCTGAATAATCAAACAAAAACTTCGCTGGTTTGGGCTCCTGAACTAATACCTCTGATTCTTGATATTGCTCGGCCTTCTCTTTTGCTAAAGTGTCATCATGAAATGCTTGGCACTCGAAGGCTTCATCTGTGTCATCTGAAAATGCTCCTTGAGATATGTAGCTCCGGTTTTCTGTTAATTGTCTTGTTTGATCAGTCAATCTTTAAATGAATTCTGATTGTCTTTGAATACTTTCAAATTACTTCTGGCATGTTTCAAGCATTGTACCCAACTCATCGTCTCGTTTCTTGTTCCAATCTTTGAGCATGCCAATAATCTGATCTCCCTCTGATGGTTCTGGTTCTTGTTTAAGATAATGGGTGGGTGGTGGATAAGATGGAAAATGTGATTTTGTGAAATGTGATGGTTCTTTATATCATGAAGGATTTTGATAGCTCTGCCACCCTGGATTGTAGTTGTACTCGCAATGATCTCTCGGGTGGTTACCATTACATATGTCACATCTCCTTATTGAGTTCTGTTGAGCAAATGTAGTATTGCTTGGTCTGGCATCCAGTGATAATTGTTGGGCTGGACAACAGGCCTCAGAAAACCGGACTGTTTCTCCCAGATGTGGGGTGTATCTTCTTGTAAAGCACGTAATCTCTCAATCTCCCAATAATGTTCCATTTTTCAACCAACTAAAAAAAGAAAGAAATAAAAATTACAAATAAAAATAAAGAAAATTAGATACAAGTAAATTAGATAGCTTCAAAATTAATAACTCAAGAAAAATAAGTCCCTGACAACGGTGTCAAAAACTTGACCAGTGCATTCACACGTGTATAACGCAAGCGCACGTATCGTTCAAGTAGTATAAAAATGTCGATCCCACAATGACTTAATTCATATTGTTGTTATTAATTGTTGACACTATTTATTTATAGGTATCTAATTGAGGGAGAAGAGAAGGATTGCTTTTGGTTGGTTGAATGTGTATTTGCTAATTAAAATAAAAACAGACTCAAAAGAAAATGCTAAGGAAAAGAAAAGACTCAAAGATCTAGGGTTGTGACTCCACACAATATTATTATAAAGATGAATTGATTCTCTTATATATGTGTAATAAATTAGTTTGCTAACCTGGAACACGAAGATATGCAAAAGCCTCTGTCGATGGTCAGACGTAAATACCCAGTATAACCCAATTGAACCATATGTCTATGTCAACCAAATTACCTGGATTCATTAAGATCAAGTTCCAATTATGGCTACCCCCGCCCGACAGGTATATGTCTATCCTGTAAGGAAATCTATTAAAGAGTTATCTATCCTCAAGGAAGATCGTGAGCTATTGAATCTAAGGCTGAAACCTAAAATCCATATGTCTAGTTCATTTTAAGTTTACCACATCAATCTTATTGGTGATCAGACAACAAGAAGCATTAATCTTAAGACTCAATAAACAAACTAAAGAATTACCCATAAAATAAAATAAATTATTAAGTGTGGATATTGTGTTTCATCACTTCCCTAGAATAAAAATAAAATATTGGGGGTTGGGGGATCCACCTTCACTATTCCTAATTTAGAAATCTCCCTTATTATAATACAAAAATTATCCGTGATATTACCAACCGACCATATAGGTGGTATCCTCATTAAGTCAATTTTAATTAAGTCTAACCAGCCATAAATGTGGTATCATTATTTGTCCATAAATCAGTCATATAGGCGGTAATCATCTGTCACATAAAGACCGGCCATATAGGCGGTATCACATTATGTCAAATAAATAAAACCATCCATTAAGGCGGTGTAACATCTTATGTTAAATTATAATTTCCATATTATAATTAAGGGAGATTGATCTAAACTAAAATAATAAAAGCTTCACCCTTCCCCAGCAGAAATCTAACTAGAAAACATAAAAGAAAAGAGAAGAGAAGAAACTACTACCATTACTGAAAATAAAAATGCATAAATTAAATTACTAAAAATAAACTTAAATTCCTTACAAAAACCTAAGGAAAGCATGAGAATTACAAATGAAATGGCTTGGTATTTATAGGAAAATCTAAAGACTTCCACCAATTTCTCCACTGATTGCTCCACTGATTGCTCCACCAAACATGCCACAAGACACTCCACAAAAAACTTCATCAAACATGGTACAAAACACTCCACCAAACATGCTTGAAGTTTGAAATTTTTTTATTTTTTTGATAATGACTTTAGTAATTAAACATAACATAATTCGAATTTTTCATCAATTTCGGTAATGAAATATTCAGAATTCGAAATTATTTTATTCTTCAAAATTGTAGATATTTGAGTCTTCTTTAATATGCGACTTGAATCAGCTCAATCGGATATAGGATGAAAAAGTTATGGCCAAAATACGAAACTTGCATAAAATTGGAAATTAGGACTGCACTTGTAACGCGTACAATAAATTTCCGTTTTTAACATTTTTTCTTTCAAATTTCATCGTTTTAGCCCTGAGTTGATTCCATTAAGTCCTAATATTATTTTTATCTATAAAATAAATAAAAACACATCAAAACGTTCATAAAAACACGAAGAACTAAACAAAATATTAGGTTAAATGAGTGGGAAATAGTGATATAATTACCACTCATCATCCAGCAAGTCGTCAGAGGAAATCCAGCACTTCGTCGGAGGACCCAGCACGTGAGTTCACTTTTCTTATTGATTTAGAAATGCCAAAGTCGGCTCTTTGAAGCTTCTTTCAAGAGATTTTACTGCGTTTCTCTGTCTGTATTTCTCTTACTTCCAAAGAATTAAGTTGGTTGTTGGAATTTTGTTAGTATTGTCTGTGTGGGTATTGAAAATTTTACTAGGGTATTACTAGGTTAATTTGATTGGCAAGTTTCACATCTTCTCTTACTACATGTTCTGATCCCACCAAATTGACAACTTCGCAATATATCTTTCTAATTAACTCTTGCTGAAATTCTTTGAACTTTGAAATGGTATAAACTTCTTGTATTTGATGTTCCATCTTGTACTCTGTTATACAAGGAAGTTCCTGTGAAAGTGACTTCATATTCTATGACTTCTTTTTCAAATTTACTCGTCAAAAAATGGTTAAACTGCTCAACAAATTGTTTCAATGTTGTTTTTGAGTTAACATACCCATCAAAGAATGCATTCATACTTTCAGAACGTTGAGTGGTTGAGATGCCTGCCCAATATAGAATGACCATGATGATTAATTCCCACAAATGGGGTGAATGACATGTCATACTTATTTGTTAGATATGTGGTGTCAAATGTAACAACATTACCAAAAGATTTGTAGGCGGCCCTACTCCTTGGATCAGCCTAAAAAATATTTTTTAATCGACCCTCATCATCCAAGTTGAAGCTAAAGTAAAACCTATCGTCTTCTGCTTGTATTTTCATCAAGTAGTTTTTAAAGCAATTGCATCTCCTTCACCAAGCTGTAATCTTCTTTATTTGTCAACATGATTTCTACAGTCTCTTACCGTGAATGTAATATTTTCATGACCACCAGCTTCAATAACAAGAGAATTGCTACTTTGGGCATCTTTTATTCCAGTTCTATCATTTATCTCAAGTTTCCTTTTTGCATGTACATTGATGCTACAGTTACATCTGAAATAATTCGACTTCGATGGAGATAATAATTCATGGTGTGCTCGAGAACTAAAGTTCGAACCCTCTATTTTCTAACTTCATCTACACATCCACACATTTTAGCATTGCAACCCATTTTTGAATTATGTTGGGGCCTTATAATATTACTCGATATCGTTTTTGAAAAGCCACTTCTCCCATAAGCAAATATCACATCTAACATTCCCATCACCCCTCTTTACTACTTCTCCGCAGTACGAGAAACCCCTTTCGTTTACCATATTATTTGTAATAATTAAACATCTCATTAACATTATCAAAAATCATATATGTCTTTGGATCATCATCATGATTATCATCAATTTCATTAATGTGAATATCTACTCCCTCATCATCTTCCAATTCAGTGTCTAATTCTAAATTTTTTATTGTCAGACGGTTACCCCTAAATTATGGATGAAGCCTGTAAAAAAAAAAAAAACACATATCATGTTTTGCAAATTGAATTGAAAACCAAATCAAAATTTTTTTATCCATATCATGTTGCTAAAAATTTTCTAACCAGAACTCAAGCATTTGTCAGAGCAGCCTAATAAAAATACACAAAACTCGCAAATGCATTGACTAGCACCAGGTCCAACCATCTATGGACCTCAAAAAGAAGAGAATTCTTCTCAATCTCATTACTCGAATCAAAATTAAAAGCCAACCCATCCAGTTCAATTTTCAATACCCACACAGACAACTTGCCAATCAAATTAACCTAGTAATAGCCCAGTAAAATTTTCAATACCCACACAAACAATACTAACTGTAAATCCCAGATTTTCGGGATAAACCCCATAGTTTCAGCATTTTGCAAAAATAGAAACATCTCCATACATACACACGACCCTCTACCCCATTATATCACGTTTTTTTTGTTTCCTTATCGCGCTGGCGGCCTACTAGCCATCGCCGGCCGGCACGACAGGACAAAGGGGTGCGCCGACCACCCCTCCACCTTTTGGTGGCCGACGGTAGCCCCGGATAACCGTCGAATGATAAGAATAGAGAGGGACGTGCGCGACAATGGTTAGTCGATCCCGGCTCCTCGCTTCATTTCACGAGCCACTAGCCAAATCGAAGCCCTCGACAAGTACTATGAGATGGTGGTGATAGTTTTTCCGATCCGTATTCGTGGCACGCAATCGAGGAAGAAAGATTCAGATGAATAGTGACCCATTGTGAACAGTAACTCCGATCAGAATTTCGACGACACCAACACGTTCGTATGGCCGTTGGGAGTCCGAATATGCCCTCAGAATTTCGGTACGACTCTCCGTTAAAAATTCGTTATTTTAAAGTGTATCGATTTATATTAGGATGCTTCCGGTAGTTCCGTAGTTTAGCGAATTATTATGAAATGAATTGGATGTGTTATAATATGTTAAAACGATGAATATGGTAGAATCCGGACAGAAACAGAATAGATTAGATTGATCCGATAGAATTAGCGAGTTTCCGGTAAAACAAAGTCGCGCGATTGAGCGTAGATGATCATAACCATAATTATGATATAAATATGATATTGCGAGGGTAATTAAGTAATTTTGAATAAGTTTGGAGGGTTTGAGACCCTTCCGTAGCGTTTGTGGAAACTTTTCCGTAAGATTTATCACAAACGCATAAAACAAGAATCTAAGCTATCTAGCTAGTTGGAATAGTATAGAAAGATATGTATTAGAATAAAGGAGTTTAAACGGTTGTATCGGATTTGATTTGATCATTCTGAGAAGGTCCGAAGTTTATTATAGAAATGTCTAAGTTCCGCAAATAACGGTTCTGATCGCGTTTTATGATTTGTTTTGACAGATATGAACTGGACTAGGAGTGTCCGCGAATCCAGGTAAGTATTCTATGTGGTGATCATCTTGAGTTTGTTTGAATTGATTTCTAGGGTTTAGGTAAAACCTGGAATTGAACTTAATAATGGAATAAAAGTATGCTAGGATGCTTTAGTAATGACATAGAGCAAGAAATTGAAAATTAGTGGCAAAACTATGCAAATGTGTAATTTGGTTAGAAAGCCTAGAATTTGGGAATTCTTTGTATTGAAGCGTATACCTGTTATACATGAGACTATATATATGTTTATACATGTTAGTGGCGGATTGATTAATGATGTGGAAGAAGAGTTGATAATTTGGATATATATATATATATATATTTACTGTGAATAGTAACTTTAACTGGGAATGGGGGTTATAGACATTACACCCTAGAGAATGGGATTAGCGATAAATAGCAATGTTTGCAAGTATGATTGAATGCTAAAATGACGAATATGAACATGTGTGTAGCAAAAATGTGATTTTGACGTGATTATGTATATTCTATATTTTGAGGAAATTGGCTTAACTAGTATGTATGTTAATATATGAATACATACTATAATGTATGAATTATGAATATAGACTGAAATGACTTGATGTTGTTGAGTACTGGTTATGAATAAGAAAATATGTGATATATTTATAAATGTGTATGTTGAGATGTATGTGAGAATATGAGATTGCGAGTATTTATGAATGCTCAATATGAATGAATGATGAAAAGTATAAATGTACATTTATGTAGTGTTATGATGGGAAGTAAGAATAGGTGAAAGTAAAGCAGAACGTGTATTTTTTAAATATGTAAAGAAAGTATGTGAATATGTATGTTTGAGCATGACCTTGTATGCGTGAATGAATAAGATGTGAAAGCTTATGATTATGAGAAATATGTATGTTTGAGCATGAATTAGCAAATGTGAATTGAGAATGTAGTACATGGACATGATTATGCTTGAGCATGCATACACGAGTATGGGCATGAATAGAATGAGAAAATATGAGAATATGAAAAGTTGCATCAGAGCATTCATAGAAAGCATACGCGTGTATGTGAGCATTATTTTGTGAATGCATATATATATATATATATATATATATATAGGATTGCATAAACATAAAAGAATGTTTTCAAAATTAAAAATGGATTTCCAGAGTTTTCAAAAGTTCTCAGTAGTTTTCAAAAACTTGTATAAATGATTTTCAGTTTTGATATTTATTGGGATTCAGTTAATCCCAGAGTTAAATGGATTTGACGGATTTCATATGGATTCGGGATTTGGGATTTGACCCATCCTAGTTGTACATCGTTGGAATTGACGGATTCATATGGATTCGGGATTTGGGATTTGACCATCCCAGCTGTACACTCATTGGAATTGACGGATTTAGACACATGTGCACATGTGAAGGACTGGGGGGACGCTCATAGATCCTCAGCGCTCAGCTGGTACATTCCTGGGCGGAGATGTGCCTACGGGCGAAGATGTGCCTACAGACGGAGATGCGCCTACGGGCGGAGATGCGCCTACGGGCGGAGATGCACTACGGGCGGAGATTCGATTTTCAGAAAAAAAGGATTTCAGATTTCAATTCAATTTTCAGAAAAGGGATTTCAGATTTCAGTTCGGTTTTCAGAAAAAGAATTTCAGACTTCAGTTTTCAGAATGAGTTTCGGAAAAGAACTTAGAAAGATGGTTTTAGAAAAAGGTACAAGAAAAAGAAAGATTTTCAGAATGAGTTTTCAGAAAGCAGATTTTTAGTAAAAGAGTTTTCTAGAACAGAAAAACGAAGGAAAGTTCAAATATGGGTTTTCTAAAAAGAAAGAAACTTTCCAAGCAAAGTGAAGTTATAAGATGTTAATATGATTAAAGCTTTTTAAAGTTCGTATGATTCATGCATATGATGTTTGAGCACGATGATATTGTTACCTATGTGTATATATATGATTGACGATTGTATGTTGCATGGTAGAGGTGCTGGATAGGATCCGTTCGGATGGAATCCATCTCATACCTATTCTAGAATAGGTAATAGGTTCTGTACGAGCATTGTTTGCACAAACCAGCACTAGTGCATACACATGATGATGAGATGCATATTTTGTATATATAATTAATAGGATTGTCTATGATGAATCGATGGGGTGTTAAATAGAATGGTAAGAAGATAACTTTAATAATTCACCTAAGCTTGAGGTAGCAAAGTAAGTGAAAGATAAGAAGATAAGAAAATGATATGTATAGGTATGTGAACACTGCTATATGATATGCCGTGAATGATATATATGCGACATCATGAATATGTTAATTATGCTTGATAGAGGTAAAAGTTATAAGTAAGAATAAATGTGTGATGATTATTGGTTATTGAATTATTCAAGTTAGAGAAGAACTACATGTTGTAACTTAAATGATTAAAAATGAAGGAAATGATTAAAAGAACAAAAAATGGAGTGCTTTGTGAATTAAAACGATTTGTATACGAAGTGAAAGTTAATATATATATATATATATATAAGCGACTTGTACATGTGATTTCAAATAATTGATATATGATTTAGGTAATGACGATATGAGATATATAAGTGATTGTACGGATGATTTGATGATATGTTAAGATTGATATAAGTATGTATGCAATGATTTCAAATGAATAAGCTAGGAAGCACGTCACTATAAAATAGAAAGAGATGAGTGTATGAATGCTTACATTAAAGGAATATAAGAAATGGAAGGTTTGCCAATTGGCTAGGAAACAGACAGTATGAATAGTTGGTAATTTAAAGAATGTGTAAATCACTTAGAAATCCCATAAATAATATGTAAACTGGAATTCAAACTTTGCTTGTGGATGATGCTCAAGGTAGGAGCATAGTTACTTTTATTGAGTCTTATGACTCACCATACTACAATGTTTGAGTTTTGCAGGTTGGCGACCTAAACGGTTGACCGTAGATTTCAGAGTTGCGGAGCAGTCAGGTAACAGCGTTGCAGTCAACCAGTCACCAAGTCTTGGGGGAAATAAAGAGTCTAATAGTTTATGTTTTAGGTTGTATAAGTTGTCACGTGCTGAGCACGAGTTTATTTTAGAAAAGTTTTTGTATATACGTACTTTCGGGCATGGGGCCCTGGTTGTTTTGTGTCTGCATCATATTTTAGTTGGACTCTTAGATTGCGTATGTTGAGATACCGGCCTGAGGCCGGGATTTTATGTTTGTGTTGTATATGGATGCTGGCTATAGGCCAGGTTGCATGAAGTTACGAATACATCATGCCGAAATTTTTCTAGAATCAGAGGCTTATGGAGATGGGTTTAGCCTGTCTCCTGCCGGTAACATCGCTGCTAAGGTGGGATATTACACTAACAAAATTCCAACAACCAACTTAATTATTTGGAAGTAAGGGAAATGTAGACAGATAAACACAGTAAAATCTCTTGAAAGAAGCTTCAAAGACCCGACTTTGGCATTACCAAATCAATAAGAAAAGTGAACTCACGTGCTGGGTCCTCCGACGAAGTGATGGATTTCCTCCAACGACTTGCTGGATTTCCTCCGATGAGCTGCTGGAGATAGACAACAAGCTGCTGGAGACTGACGGTTAGCTGCTGAAGCAAGCAAATGTCGTTTTTGATATTTGTTAAATTTGAAGGGGTGTTTGGCCAGGTATGCAAGTCAAACCTGGTTTAAAAAATTTAAACCCAAAATAACAGTACTGTTATCGTCCTGGAGAAATGTAAGTACATTTGGCAATAAGAGTATCATTACTCTTCGAAGAAACACAGAGAGGGAGAGAGAGAATATTTCATTCTCATTCTTTAATGAAAGCCTGGAGAAACATGGAAAAAAATATATATAGTCGTATTAATTGTTTTAAAAAAACACATTGCGTGCAATGTGAATTTGCATTCACTGTCACCATTGAACTTCCTTTGAATTTGTGATTGTGGCTAGAACCAGCCACGGTTCCGTTCGGAACCGGAACCGAACGGAATTGGACCGGTTCGGTTGGGGTTCCACCCCAACTCGAACCGGTCCGAACCGGTGGAACCGTACGGTTCCACCGGTTCAGACGGTTCCAACCGGAACCGAACGGTTCCGGTTGGAACCGTCGGGTTCCTGTTGGAACCGTAGGGTTCCAACAGGAACCCTAATTCCCCAACGGCTACTAGCCGTTGGTGGAGCAGAGAGCTGTTTGGCTCTCTCTGCCAAACGGCTCCCTGCCAAAAAAAAAAAGAATTAAAAAAAATTATTTTTATTATATAAAAAAAATACTAATGTACCCCTAATAACGGTAATAAAACGGTTATATTTAGGGGCATTTTTGGTATCAAAAAAAATTCTAAAATTCTATAAATAGGATTCATTTTTCATAATTTCATCACACCAAATTCTCAACTCTCTCATTTTCTATAATTCTCTTATTCTCAATCTTACTTCAATACAATTCTCTTATAATCTTATATTCTTATTTTCTCAATCTCAATTTATTTAGTTGTTAATTTGTTATCATTCGCATCGCAATTATTCAATTTTCTTATTTTTCTTCCTAATTTCTTAAAAAAAAATGGCAAGCTCATCCGAGAACATAATTTCAGTTTGGGAGGTAATATATTGGAAGCTAGGCGATCTTCATTACATCCAAGCACTCTAGAAGCAACAGCTTGCGTGGATGATTGGACTCGAGCTGATCTGAGACAACAAGAAGATGCCCCCGATGATTTTGAAGATTTGTTCGATAATGCTTCTGCAACAAGTGCAAGCGGAAGCTGCGGAACCGGAGCCGAAGGATCAACTGATAATGATGATTGATAATTGTAAAATTATAATTTACAAAGGGGATATGTCTTAAACTTGTAATGGAACTACGTGAGCTTTGATTCCTCTCACCCTTGGAGGATACGTAGGCAACTTAAATTTTTAAAAATTTAAGCTCAAGCTCTTCAATGTAATAAATTTTTTTTATTTATAAATTTAATCTCATTTTTTTTAATTAATAAATTTTTTTTTTATTTAAGCTTTGATTAATTGATTCCTCTCATTTTTTAATTTTAAATAATTAAAAAAAAATTAAACGGAACCGAACCGAACCGGTTCGGTTCGGTTAGGTTTTAGGTTCCGGTTCCACTTAAGTGTGGAACCGGAAACCGGCCGGTTCGGTTCGGTTCCGAACCGGAACCGAACCGCCGGCCGGGTCTAATTGTGGCTATTGAACTTCTATGGTTTGAATTGTGATTGTGCGCAGTTAACTACTCTATTTTATTATTTTTTATATTATTATTATTATTATTTTTTAATTATTAATTTTTTTTAATTATGTGTTGTATAAGTACCTAAAATTATTTAAGTATAGTAAAATCCAAGTGGCGAACTGCCCCCACTGGGCACCACTAATTTTTTTTTAAAAAAAAAATATATATATATATATATATATATATATATATATATATATAAAAAATATATATATAATTATATATATATATCTTATATATATATATATATTTATCAGAAAAATCTAAATAATTAAATAACACCTATAAATATATTATTTATTAATTTTTTGAGTTGTATTTTTTTTAATATAATATGTAGGCCCAGCCCAAATTAGTTAAAAAAATTCCAATACATTTTTGCATCAATCTTATTTCTTAAACATATCTAAAATAATTATATTTAATTGTATGTGTATAGATAATTGACTATTTTTCATTTTAAATCCACTCATTTATGTGTTTTTCCATTTGCAAAAGAATATAGATTTCCTTACATTTAAATAAAAATAAAAATATTTATATTTATATTTATATTTATACTTAGGTTTGGTTATTGATATTCTAATTTATTGATATATTTGTAGTGATTCTTTTACTAAACCACATCATATATAGTTGTTATGTGTAAAATATTCACAATTTAATTATATATAATTATTATATATATATTTTGTATATATATATTTTTTTATTTATAGTTGTTCAAAGCACAAATATTACGTTTTAGCACTAGGCTTTTAATAATTTATTTTAAAAAGTGATTAAATCTACAATAAATTAGCGGAAATTTAGTATATAATATATTACATAAACTTAAAATACATAATTTTAAAAATAAATAAATAAATTTTAACTTAATTTTAGGATAAATTGGTATTTTTAGAAATTATGGATAAAAATATAATTATGAAAATTTTGGGTTAATTTATAAGTTTTAAAAACTAGGGGCTATTTCATAATTTTTAGAAGTATAGGGATCATCTTGTAATTTCAAAAAATATGTATGAATTTATTATATATTATTTTGGTAAGGAAAAAATTTCGTCCCCACTAACTCAAATTTCTGGATACACCACTGGTAACATCTAGTACACATGATTCTTGTAATTTTTATGACATTTTTTTTTTTTTTTTGAAATCGTTGGAACCCCGCCACCAAACCACCCATCTGGGCCGCGGCGCAGGTAAAACCCCCGGCTGCCCCAGGCTTTTACAAGAAGTTGCACCCCCTGGATTCGAACCCAGAACCTCAAGGTGAGATTCTGGACCCTTCACCACCAAACCACACCCCTTGGGGGCGTAATTTTTATGACATGATATGTGTAACTCACTATTTTAGAATCTATTCATTAATTGTTTAATTAACTTAGAAGTATCATATAATGAACAATTTCTTATTAAAATTATAAATTTGGTTATTATAAATTTAATTAACTTAGGAGAATCATAGAATGAATACTTTCTTATTAAAATTATAAATTTGGTTATTATAAAATTAAGTTAACTAAAATATTTTTAATTATCACATATTAACAGAATATTTGGAAGTGATGAAGTTGATGTTAGTATCCTGAAAAATAATCTTTTATTGTTTGTTTGTTGTATATTTTGTTGAGAATTAATGTATCATACTAAGAATTTATTCAAAGTGTTACGAAAGTGATTCCTTATGAAATGTTTATTTATTTGAAAAAAATATAAAAAATTATTTATTTAAAAAATTCTTGGTGGGCTGAACAATGCATTATACAATATGTATTGTGGCATGAAAACTGCTAAAGTATTATGGAAGTCTTTGGACAAAAAGGACAAGAAGTGATATGGTGGGAAGGTTTTTAGAGTACAAACTGGTAGATACAACGACAATAATTAGTCAAGTGCAAGAGTTTCAATTAATCTTGCACGAGATTCATGATGAAGGGATGAAAATCAATGAGCTATTCCCAGTGGCCGAAATGATAGAAAAATTGCCACATTCGTGGAAGGATTTCAAAAACTATCTCAAGCACAAGCGTAAGGAGATGATTATAGAAGATTTGGCTGTTCCATTGAAAATTGAAGAAGACAGTTGGAAATCTGAGAAAGGCTCTAGCTAAAAGTCTATGGAATCAAAGGCAAACAATGTGAAAACGGGGAAAAGTAGTAAAAAGAGAAAGAACCAAGGAGGAGAATCTTCCCAAGGAAATAATAAGAAGTTCAAGGGAAAGTGCTTCGTTTGTGGAAAAGACGGTCATATTGTTGGGGTCAGGCGAAGCGGAGGCGTGGTTCGGGTGAAATCGTAGTTTAAATTTTTTTAAACTTATCGAATAAATTATTCAATATCCAATATGAATAATTCTTTCATATTTCACCTAACATATTATTCGATATCAAATAACGACATAATTAATTTAGAAAATACCACAAAACTTTTACGGAAATATTTTTCCGTAAAATACCATAAAATACGTTTTCGACCGAACCGACCAACCAACACACACGAGGGCTGCCCAGGTCAGCCCCAATGGTACTTGGGCTGTTCATGGGCTGCCCAAACAGTGACTAATTCACTGTTTGGGCAGCCGTTATCTGGTAACCCTGAAACTCACCCAATAATATCGTTTTCACCGTTTTCACGTATTTTCACTCTGAAATAATTTCCGGGAATTATTCCAATGCCCAATCCACATCCAATATATTTAAATAATATATTTTTCATCAAAATTTTTTCAGTATTTCCAGATCTGATCTGGATGCAAAAATAATCATTTTTCATGCTTTAAATCCAATTTTCTAAACATTAATCATATTAATATTTACACCAATCAAAGCCACCACCAATGAAGAACTCAAGAACAATTCTATGTATTATTAGAGTGGACATAACACTATAAAACGGTAATAAAGTCATCAAATGACCAAAAGTGTGCTTATTAACCATTAATAAGCTTACTTTAATTATTATACATGCATATGTCCTTTCATCAAGCTTTCAAGAATCGCAACACAAAATCAAGAGAGTGAAAAATAAAACTTACATCAAATGTTAATATAAGAAATCAGAGGAACAATTTACAATTTAAAAAAATGAAGAAATTAACTTTGATTTCATGTTTTCTTTGAAATTTTCCTTTAGCCTTTTGCTTTTTCTCTCGACTCTCTAATTTTTGTATTCTTGAAATGTTTAACCTAATTTTACAAAAAAATGAATCCCTTATATATGTCCAACCCTTGGCGGAAAATGTGGAGGAAAAAGAAAAAAATATATTTTACATTTTAACCAAATTAAAGAAGCAAAATTCCTTTTTAAACATTTTTCATAAATGTAAATCAGTCAAATTTTTACACTTAATCATTTCCTAACATAAATATAACCCTAGATATTTGTATATCCATTACTTTAATTATTTAACAAATAATTACTTAAATACAAATATCTAAATATATATATCATATTTACTTTAAATAATCAAAATACTTATATCTATGATATATGTCAAATATCTTTTTTGACAATTTATTAATGTGTATTTAATAAAATCATAGATTAAATACAAATACACATTAATTAGGAAATGACCGAAAGATCCTTATCCATGTATCTTTTTGTTTAACCTTTAAACGATTCAAATTAACTTATTTAATCCGATAAAGTGTTATGAATAATCTGTATTACTCATAATGCGTTGCCCAAGTGCTCTTCGAGTACACTTAATATTGTGGGACTCTCTAAGTTTAGGTTTATCCGTCACAGAATTAAATTTCATGTCCCTAATTCAGCCACTCATAAATTACGACGACCACATATAATCTCGCTAAATTATACAAGTTGAAGTCATTGCATACATATAATCCTCCGTCACAGGCTATCAATATTATACCGGGGATATAGATAGGAATGTCAAATCCCTAAAGTATAATATAATCGACTTACAAATTTACGAACTATAAATAACACTCGGAATTCGCTTTCGAAGTATACCACATCCATGAATTTACTAGATCGTAAATACGTACATGATACCTATACTTTGTATATAGGACTAACATATTCTATCCGATACTCACAGGATATCATGAGCATGGGTCCACACCCAACGAGAAGGCGGATGTCTGATCTATATAAATCGATGATGTGACTGCTATCAAAGTGTGGATGATGTCTTATATATCCACATTCGTATCTCAAGTCGAATTACCACTATCCTACTCGACTCGAGAAGAGTCATATTGACGTTGGTGTACTGTATATTAGGAAATCTTCGGTGAACCATTCAATGTTTATCAAATAAACACCTACACATTTATACGTGTCTCCTAAGACTCATAGTTCATTAGGATAAACCATCAGACCAAGTCTCGATATACGACATGTACTAGTCTTAACAGATTTTACTAACTGATCACTATTAGTAAATTTTGACCAGGAACTTTATTTGAGAATATATAACTTATAGTGACACTTCCTGTAGAGGTTGGTTTTCGTCCGAGGTCCACAATTGAGATTTCATGGTGTGGGCATGACCGGTGCATAATCACAAGCGTATAACGCAAGCGCACGTATCGCTCAAGTAGTATAAAAATATCGATCCCACGAGGACTTAATTCCTACTGTTGTTATTAATTATTGATACTATTTATTTACAGGTATCTAATTGAGGGAGAAGAGAATGTTCGCTTGATTGGTTGGTTGATTATGGATTTGCTAATTAAATAAATAAATAAATACTATTTATTTACAAGTATCCAATTATGGCTACCCACGCCCGACATGTATATTCCTATCATGTAAGGAAATCTATTAAAGGGTTATCTATCCTCAAGGAAGATCGTGAGCTATTGAATCTAAGGCTGAAACCTAAAATCTCTTTTCCAAGTTCATTTTAAGTTACCAAATCAATCTTATTAATAGCCAATTAACAAGAAGCATTAAGCTTAAGACTCAATAAACAAACTAAAGAATTACCCATAAAAAGAAAATCAATTATTAAGTGTGTGAATATTGTGTTTCATCACTTCCCTGGAGGGGGGTTGGGGGATCCATCTTTACTATTTCTAATTTAAAAATCTCTCTTATTATAATATAGAACTTATTAGTGATATTACCAACCAGCCATATAGGCGGTATCCTCATTAAGTCAGATTTAATTAAGGCTGACCGACCATAAAAGCGGTATCATTATTTGTCCATAAACCAATCATATAGGCGGTGATCATCTGTCACATAAAGACCGGCCATAGGCGATGTCACATTATGTCAAATAAATAAAGCCAGCCATTAAGGCGGTATAACCTTTTATGTTAAAATTATAATTTCCATATTATAATCAAGGAAGATTAATCTAAACTAAAATAATAAAAGCTTCATCCTTCCCCCAACGAGAATCTAACTACAAAACATAAAAAAAAAAAAGAAATTACTGCTATTACTGAAAATAAAAATGCATAAACTAAATTACTAAAAATAAACACACAAGATACAATCGTTAAATTCCTTACAGAAACCTAAGGAAAGCATGAGGTTTACAAATGAAATGGCTTGGTATTTATAGGAAAATCTAAAGGCTTCCACCAATTTCTCCACCAATTGCTCCACTAAACACTTCAGCAAACACTCCACAAAATCCTTCACCAAACATGCAAGCATGTTTTTTGGAAGTTCGACAATTGTAAATTTTCATTTTCCATTTTTTTTTTATTTTTTGATAATGACTTTAGTAATTACACAAAAAACATTGGATTATTCGTTAATTTCGGTCTTGAAAACTTCGGAATTCGAAAATATTTAAAATTTTAAAGTTGTAGATCTTTGAGTCTTCTTTAATCTGAATCTTGAATCAGCTCAATTGGATATCAGATGAAAAAGATATGACCAAAACACCAAACTTGCGTAAAATTAGAATTTAGGACTGTACTTCGTGAAGCGTACTGTACATTTTCGTTTTTGACATTTTTCCTCTGTATTTCATCGTTTTAGCCCCGAGTTGATTTCATTAAGTCCTAATATTATTTTTATCTGTAAAATAAATAAAAACACATCAAAACGTTCATAAAACTCGAGAAACTATATAAAATATTAGGTAAAAAGAGTGGGAAATAGTGATATAATTACCACTCAGCACACCCCCAAACCTAACATTTTGCTAGTCCTCGAGCAAAATAATAAAATAAAATAACATAAACATCTTTAAAATAAAATTAAGCTAAGCCACTTTCATAGGGATCACGGTTGCATTTAGCATATGCAACAAGCTTTTAAACCCCTAGGTGTCCATATTGGACGAGTTATAGTCTCGTGAGGGCTTACAGCAACAATACCCATAAACGTTTGATAAAAATAAAAAGATAGTAAAACTAATGCACATAAAAGTAAAAAGACAAGAGAAAAGAGAATAAAGAAGTTAGTGACTAAACATGTGAAACTTCTACTCCAAGTTAGTAGTTGTTTTCTTTCTTTCTAAATTACCGAATAAGTAAATTCTTCGATTATTTTTACCATTCTTCATATGCACAACCAACAAAATATTAATCAACTCATTTTGCCCACAATAGTCACAAATGCAGTTGAGAAGAGAATAATATTTTTGTTCTAAAGTTTTAACAGAATTCACACCTTTTTGAAGCAATGGAATAATTTTTTTTCTCATTTTTCTAATTTTTTCTTTGATTTTTGATTTTGTTTTTTATTTATATACCATATCTTCATCTATGTAGCGAGCTTTAGGTCGGTGGCTCCCAAACTAGTTGGCTTTAGGGTACCAGATGTTAAGACACCCCTACAGACTTAATTACTCAGACTTCAGATATATATATTTTTTGCAACATCTTTGATCTATGTAACGAGCTTTGGGCCATTGACTCCCAAACCAGTTGGTTTTAGGGCACAAGGTGTTAAAACATCCATACGGACTTAATAACTCAAATCTCATATTTTTTTTTCACTTTTTTTTTTACTCCATTGTCATTTTAGATGCTTCCTCCAATTACACTAGAGCACTGAATATTACAAACTTTTCAATTACAGCTCATGTCCGTATGTTACCATGCATGTTGATAATACATGCCAACTGAGCATATGAAGATTCATTTTAGTCAGTTTTATGGAGAATTCACAAATTAAATAATTCAAAATGAAATAAACAAAAATTAAGTTGTTTAGAAAATAGGTTTGAAATATGTATCAAGAGTGGAAACTCCTTACACAGCTATCTCTCACCAATTTCACATGATTAATCAAGTTAAAAATAAAAAACACAAAATATTTTTTTAATTTTTGTAAAATTTTTCAATTTTTTTTTTTGTATTTTTCGAAAAATTTAGGAATAAAAATAAAACACCATACAAAATAAAAATAAAATACTAGTCAACTAATCTCCTCCCCCAAACCTAAATGAGACATTGTCCCCAATGTCTTAAACAGTAGAAGAAGAGTTTAGAAGATCATTCCTGGTTAACTGAAATTCTACGGAAAAAATTATCGATTAAGATCTGTGTCCAATTTACGCTTCTTACCACGATCGCTATCTGATCAATTCAATTTGGAAAGAATGGGGTCGATTTTTGGTTCAAAAGCTAAGATTTGGTCAATTAATTCATCGGCCTTTGTTGCAGTCAGAAAAATATCTTGTACTGATTTTGTGACGAACTCAAGTCTTTTGGCTTCCGCAATATAAATAGAAAATCAAAAAAATAATCAATGTTAAGTAATCTAATGGGCTTCCGATGAATGTTCAAGTGCGCCCATGATGCCACTGTGAATATCTCTTTAAACGTTCCGAGCCCACCTGGTAAAGCAATAAATGCATCAGCTGTATTGACCATTTCAATGAGTTGTTAAGACATCCCCGAGACAATGCGTTCATCTCCATTTGTTTTTCCGATTATGTATTCGTCCGCCAAAGTTTTTGGAATGATTCCCAAAACATGACCGCCACCCTCCTGAACGGCTTTTGGAATGCTTCCCATCAATCCAAGATTGCCACCGTCATATACTAGGTGCATATTTCATTCTGCTATGACTCTCCCCAATTCCTTTGCAGCCTCAATGAACTCTGGTTTATTACCAGAGTTGGATCCAAAGAAAACACAGATTTGCTTGACTCGTTGTTGTGATGTTGCTTCCATTTTCTTTCTTTTATTTGGATGTATATCTCGATGTGTCAAAGAGAGAAATGTAGAGCTTAATTTGTAGAACCTGAAAATGGGTGAGTGATAGTAGTACTAATACCTTCCAAATGACAATTATTAGATGAACATTAAAATAAATCGTGAAAAGTCAAAAAGTTTAGATCTTGTCGGTGAAAATAAAGAAAATAAAAATAGAAAAGCAAATCAAAGAAATTATTAAGGCAACAGAATTGTTTACGCAATACGCCACTAGCTTAGTATAAATTCATAAGGATGCGTCTCAAGAATTCATTCTTTACTCAGCCATCATAAATGAATTAGCTCTCTTCTTTGTGATTGCCAAACATCATTCATTCTGTCTTAAAATGCTTCGTTTGTGCTTTTCCCTACAAAAATAACACACAAAATTAAAAACTCTACAACATGTATACACAAAATATGAAAACAAAAATTATAACAAATTACATGGGTTGCCTCCCTGCTAGCGCTAAATTTTTCGTCTTCAGCCAGACGTGACTGAAATCCATCTGTTATGGAGGTTTCAACGTGGTTTTGGACGTCCGATTAAAGACAATCCCATGAGCATTGCTTTTGAAGGGTCTCTTCCAAAGATAAAGTGGCAAACAGAATTTTGTCTCATTCAGTGTTTGTGCCACCTTTTTAATCTTTTTTGCTCCAATGGTTCCTGAAAAGAAAGAAAGAAAATCAGGAGGTCTCGTATGGTGCTTGATTTGGAATGGAAGTTCCATTTGGGCAATATCTTTGATTTGTACTCCCCAAAACAGCAATTGTTTCCCATGAATACACTGGATCTACAATAAGGTCTAACATTTGCTCCTCCATTTGCTCTGTTTCTTTCTCCACCTTTTCTTCACAGATATATTTTAGGATTTCCGCATTTAATTCTTTATCTGTCTTCTGTGAAATGCATGCTCTATAAGTGTCAATATGAGGATGTAAAGATATGTGTGAATTTAGGTCTTCATCCTCTAATATGAATGGCTCAGATAGATCTTCTTCAAACATTTGTGCAATGGAAGCTCCAAGATCTTCATTTTTAGGACACAGAATTCCATCCTCAATTTTTGGTGCACTTGGTACAAATAGCTCAGCTTCTTCATCAGAGTCAGAATAATAAAAATCAAACAAAGACTTTGCTGGTTTAGGTTCCTGAACTGATACCTCTGGTTGTTGATACTGCTCAGCCTCCTCTCCTGTTAAGGTTTCATTGTGGAACTATGGGTACTCGAAGACTTTGTCAGTTTCTTCTGAAAATGCTTATTCAGGTATGTAGCTCTGGTTTTCCATTAATTGTCTCGCTTGATCTGTCAGTCTTTGAATGACTTCTGATTGTCTCTGAATACTTTCAAATTGATTCTGGTATGTTTCAAGCATTGTATCCAACTTTTCGTCTTGTTTCTTGAACCAATCTTTGAGCATGTCAACCAATTGTTCTTCCTCTGATGGTTCTGGTTGTTGATGAAGATCGTAGGTAGATGGTGGATAAGATGGAAAATGTGGTTCTGTGAAATATGCTGGTTCTTCGTACCTTGATTGATTCCGATAATTCTGCCACTCTGATATATATATGCATTGATCGCTCAGGTGGTTACCATCGCATATCACACATCTCTCTATTGCGTTCTGTTGAGCAAATGTCGCATTGCTTGACATCCAATGATAATTGTTGGACTGGACAACAAGCCTCAGAAATCCGGACTGTTGCTCCCTGAATTGGGGTGTATCTTCTTCTAGTAAAGCTCGTAATCATTCTATCTCCTAATAATGTTCCATTTTTCAACCACCTGAAAACAAATGAAAGAAATAAAAATTACAGATAATAATAAAGAAAATTGATATAAGTAAATTAGATAACTTCAAAATTAATAACTCAAGAAAAATAAGTCCCCGACAACAGCGCCAAAAACTTGACCGGTGCGTAATCACACGCGTATAACGCAAGCGCACGTATCATTCAAGTAGTATAAAAATATCGATCCCACGAGGACTTAATTCCTACTGTTGTTATTAATTCTTGATACTATTTATTTACAGGTATCTAATTAAGGGAGAAGAGAATGTTCGCTTGATTGGTTGGTTGATTGTGGATTTGTTAATTAAATAAAAAATAAAAACACAAAATAAAATAATAAGGAAAATAAATAAAAGACACAAATATCTAGGGTTGTGACTCGATACAATATTATTCTAATGATGAATTGACTCTCTTATATATGTTCAATAAATTAGTTTGCTAACCTGGAACACGAAGATATGCAAAAGCCTCTTCTGGCGGTCAGTTGCCAAACACCCAAGTAACCCAATTAATTATATTCCTATGTTAACCAAGTGACATGAATTCATTAAATTCAAGTTCCAATTGTGGCTACCCACGCCCGACATGTATATTCCTATCCTGTAAGGAAATCTATTAAAGGGTTATCTATCCTCAAGGAAGATCGTGAGCTATTGAATCTAAGGCTGAAACCTAAAATCCCTTTTCCAAGTTCATTTTAAGTTTACCAAATCAATCTTATTAATAGCAATTAACAAGAAGCATTAAGTTTAAGACTCAATAACAAACTAAAGAATTACCCATAAAAAGAAAATCAATTATTTAGTGTGTGAATATTGTGTTTCATCACTTCCATAGAATAAAAATAAAATGCTGGGGGTTGGGGGATCCACTTTTACTATTTCTAATTTAGAAATCTCCCTTACTATAATATAGAACTTATCAGTGATATTACCAACCAGCCATATAGGCGGTATCCACATTAAGTCAGATTTTAATTAAGGTCCGACCGATCATAAGGCGGTATCATTATTTGTCCATAAACCAGCCATATATGCGGTAATCATCTGTCACATAAAGACCGGCATATAGGCGGTGTCACATTATGTCAAATAAATAAAACCAGCCATTAAGGCAGTATAACCTTTTATGTTAAAATTATAATTTCCATATTATAATCAAAGAAGATTAATCTAAACTAAAATAATAAAAGCTTCACCCTTCCCCCAGCGGAAATCTAACTACAAAACATAAAAGAAAAGAAACTACTACTATTACGAAAAAAAAATGTATAAATTAAATTACTAAAATAAACACACAAGATGCAATCCTTAAATTCCTTACAAAAACCAAGGAAAGCATGAGATTTACAAATGAAATGGCTTGGTATTTATAGGAAAATCTAAAGGCTTCCACCAAGTTCTCCATCAATTGCTCCACCAAACACTCCAAAAAATCCTCCACCAAACATGCAAGCATATTTTTTGGAAGTTTGATAATTCTAAATTGTCATTTTCCATTTTTTTAATTTTTTGATAATGACTTTAGCAATTACACAAAATATATTGGATTATTTGTTAATTTCGGTCTTGAAAACTTTGGAATTCAAAAATATTTAAAATTTCAAAGTTGTAGATCTTTGAGTCCTTTTTAATCTACAATTTGAATCAGCTCAATCGGATATCTAATGAAAAAGTTATGGCCAAAACACCAAACTTGAGCAAAATTAGAATTTAGGACTGCACTTCGTGACGCGTACTGTAGATTTTCGTTTTTTGACCTTTTTTCCTCTGTATTTCATCATTTTAGCCCTGAGTTGATTCCATTAAGTCCTTATATTATTTTTATCTGTAAAATAAACAAAACACATCAAAACGTTCATAAAACTCACTCGAGAAACTATATAAAATATTAGGTTAAATGAGTGGGAAATAGTGATATAATTGACACTCATCAGGGCACTTACGATCCTGCAAAACAGTGGTAGAGTGAGCGTGGAGGGTCTGAATGGGTTTTATAGCAGAAATCTGGTAACACAGCAGAACATGAAAAATCAAAATTTTCCGATTTCAAAACTTTTTTCTCGGATTAATTAAATAAACATATTTAATTAATTAGCCAATCATCAAATTATGAAATATTACACAACAAATCATATTTTTATGTAATTACCGAATTACCCCTAAATATTACATTTTGTTCATTTTAATCCAAAATTGTTCGAAACGAGTTTGGATGATTCTAAATCATTTCTAAGATGATTTTAACATGTCATACACATCAAAAATCAAATTGCAACATGAACCCCAAATTTTGCCCAAATTGCCGTGAGCCCCTATATGTGTCCAAAGTATGCATTTTGCATTTTCAATGTTCAAAACACATTCAAATGAAATCCAATCAACATAAGATTTTATATGTATCATATACACATCCAAATACAAAACATAAATGAAAAGCCCCAAATTTGGAAGTGGTCTCAAACTCTAATTTTTCAATTTCTTCAAATTTGACAAATTAGACCAAATTTGTTAAATCCAATACTTCAATCATGTTTCTTCCATTACAATCAAGCCTCACCACAATGAAACAACTATAGAACAAATCTAGGTCATTTAAGAGTGGGTCAATAACTCTAGATTAGTAACAAGTTTCCAAAACCATCAAAAGAATACTTGTTAACAAATTAGAAGCATCTATGATCTTTTATACATGCTCAACCAATTCCAAAACTTCCATCCTCCAAAAATACAAAGAATAAAGAATAGAAAAACATAAGAACATCACAAGATGAATCCCACAGCAAGAGGAACATTTTTCTCTCTAATGGAAGATTGGAAATACTTACTTAAATCCAAGCTTTTTCTTTGTTTTTATTTCCTTTGTCTCAAGATTCTTTTTCTTTCTTTTAAAGGATTTTTGGTAAAGGTTTTAACTTGAATGAAACCCTAAATGAAAACAAATCAATTTATACCTCCAAAATAAGCACATGGCCGAATTTGGTAGTAAGTAATATCTAGATATTTTGTTTTTCATTTCATTTAATATTTACTTTATTAACTTGTTACTTTAATCATTAAACCATTTAATGTAATAAAGCAAGTCAACAAAGGCAACTAAGTCATTAAACAAAATATCATAACTTTAAAATATCTATACTTTAATTAATTTAATCATTTAACAATTAATTAATTAATTAATTAAAAATATATTAAATATATGTATTATATTTAAATTTAATATTAAATACATATATAAATATGATATTAGTCAAATATCTCAATTTGATAATTAATTAATGTGTATTTGAATTAATCCATCATTAAATGCAAATACACAAAAATTAAGGAAATGACTATCGGGTCCATACACATGTATATTTCGTTTAACTTTTAAACGACTTTATAAATAATCAAAATTATTCATAAATATTTCCCTAGTGCTCTACGAGTATATTTCATTAGTGAGACTCTCTAGATTCAGGCATATCCGTCATGAAATCCAATTTCGTGTCCATAATTATTCATACGTAAATTATGACGAACACAGATAAACTCACTGAATCATACAGGTCGAGATCATGACCAATGTATAATTCCTCCGTCATAGGTATCCGGATATATCCCAGAGATACAGATATAAACGTCAAATCTCTATAGGGATTATCCTGTCGACGTCTCTATTAGCAATCTCAAAAAGAACATTTAGAACTAACTTCTAAATTATACAACGGGCCCATGGTTTTTATCTGATTGCTAATCATATGGACTACCTATGCTCTGATACACAGAACTGACAGATCCTATCTTGATACTCAAAAGACACCCTGAGGATATATCCACACCCAACGAACAGACGGAGGTCTGATCTAAATAGATCGGTGACGTGACTACCGTCTAAGTGTAGAAGATGTCTCATGTGCCCACAGTGGTATCTCAAGTCTAAGAATCACAAATGCTACTCAACCCGAAAAGATTCTTATTGATGTTGGTGTACCATCCATTAAGAATCTTCGGTAGTTGTTCACTTTTTATCTGCTATAAATACCTACACGTCTATACTAGTCTCCAAGACTTATGGTTCATTGAGAAACCATTGAAATCATATATTCCAGTATACGACATGTACCGGTCTCAACGGGTTTACTATACTGATCAAGTAGTGTAAACCTTGAACAAGAACTGTCTGAGAATGACAACTTCATGATACAACTCAATGTCAGTTGCGACACTTTTGCAACAGCCACCATGACTAGTCATTCTAAGGTCATTACGCCTTTACCATATTAAAAGATACATTATATTATAGAAACTGCATATAATATTCATAATAATAACGTTTTACAGTAGTATTCATAAAGAATACAACCGGAAATTGGCGCTCTGAGCACCAACCCCAATAAAAACTCTCACTTGCTCTAGTGCCAATAACGATTGTATCTAATACCCATCAACTCCACGTGTTTATCAAACAACTTGGAGGTATGGCCTTCGTCAACGGGTCTGCTACATTATCTTCACTCGGTACCTTGCACACGACAATATCCCCTCAGGACACAATCTCTCGAATGATATGGTACTTGCATTCAACATGCTTCGACTTCCGATGCACCCTCGGTTCCTTTGCTTGCGCAATGGCTCAAGTATTATCACAGTATAACGAAAGTATTCTCGATACTTGGGACAACTCCCAATTCTGTGATAAAGTTCTTTATCCACAGAGCCTCTTTTTCAGCTTCAGAAGCTGCAATATATTCTGCCTCAGTGGTGGAATCTGCTGTTGATCCCTATTTGGAACTCTTCCAACAAACTGCACCTCCGTTAAGGGTAAATACGAATCTAGATATAGACTTTCTATCATGGGATCCAATTGGAAATCGAAATCCGTATACCCTTAACTTACAGTTCGTTTCCTCCATAAATTATTAATTTATCCTTAGTACTTTAAGATATTTCAGGATATGTTTAATGGCCATCAATGGTCATTACCTGGATTGGACTGATATCGACTAGTTACGCTAACAGCGAAACTGATATCAGGCCTTGTATATAACATGGCATACATTATGCTACCCAAACACGAAGCATAAGGTTAGTTAGATATTCTAACATTCTCATCTTCTGTTTGTGGACTCAACTTCTTAGAAAGATGAATCTTATGTCTGAACGGTATGTTTGCTGTCTTACAGTTACCAAAATTATACCGTTCCAAGATCTCAACGGGTTTACTATACTGACTAAGTAGTGGAAACCTTGACTAGGAACTGTCTGAGAATGACAACGTCATGATACAACTCAATGTCAGTTATGACGCTTTTGTAACAGCACCATGACTAGTCATTCTAAGGTCATTACGTCTTTACCATATTAAAAGATACATTATATTATAAAAACTGCATATATTATTCATAATATAATATTTTACGGTAGTATTCATAAAGAAATACAACCAGGAATTGGCGCTCTGAGCACCAACCCCAACAGGGTCTACCCACCGGTGTGGTGGATGACGTAGGCACTCCAACGCCTAAGTCAACAACGGAAATGAGCTATTGAAGTAGTCGAAAGAGGAACAAGGTCAGAGATTACCTTGATCCCCGTGGGTTACCGTAAGGGCTGTAGGTCGGTGGTTCTGAGAACTGAAGAGAGAATAAGACTAAGCCCAAAGTTGTGATCCATCTTCCGTTGTAGACTTCTTCTCTTATGTACACACTCGAGAAACGTGTGTATTTAATGTGTTTAATTGCTCGTCCGTTTGGTGGTGGAAATGATTGATCCATGAATGGGAGTAGTTATGAGTCTGAACGTTTCGTGGGTTGGCACAGGATATTATTTAAGTAAGATATTTTCTTGGATACGGGGCTTGTGAAACAACTTGGACCGATATAGGCTTATAAAAATAGGCTTCCTTTGAGAGTCTTGAGTTCGTTAGATTGATAGATATTGGGCCTTCTGTCTGTGTGTGGACCTGAGAAGGTAAATGGGCCTTGAGTTTATTTTGGGATTCGTTAAGGGGACTCGGGGCTCCTTTGATACTGGGCCTAAAACGAAACGTCAAAAATGCCCTTAGCCCAAATTTGGCCTTTACAGTTTATCCCATACTCTCTAAGTCAAAGAGTCATTGGCTTAGAGAGTACTCGTTGGTCGTGGTCATCTGAAATAAAATGGGAAAGTCTTCGTTGTCTTGACCGGAACGCGATTGAATGTCTTCAATGTCGCCTGGACAGTATAGCTAAAGTCTTGAGTCTGACTCAACAAGAGTCAAATGAGATGTCCATAGTTGATCGAATTAGACGTTGATCTTGGACACACTCCACAAGATTGGTCTGAGGACCAATGGAGCCTACATATCGTCTGGACCAAGTGTGGATCAGGTTTCTAATTTTGACTTAAATGGGTCAAGGGGGATATCCCCTTGAGTGAACCCAACCAAGCCTACATGTCGTCTAGACCATTTGGGTCATATGAGGGTCCCGGTCTTGAGGTTAACTCAATCGTGAGCCAATTATGGAGGGTTCCCATCGACTGGACTTAATGATTGCTAGGATATCATCCACTCGACTGGTGCCGAATAGGAATCTTATCAAGTTACATATCGTCTGGACCGGATAAAGGTCCAGATCTTGGACTTGACTCATTCATGATCCAATTGAGGAATATTTCCATCGACTGGGCCTGATGAAGTCCAGGAGATCATTCACTCATTTGGTACCGAATAGGAACCTCATCGAGTCTACATGTCGTCTGGACCAGACGAAGGCCTAGGTTTTGAACTTGACTCATTCATGAGCCAATTGGGGAATGCTCCCGTCGATTGGGCCTGATGAAGGTTAGGAGATCATCCATTCGATTGGTACCGAATAAGAACCTCATCGAGTCTAAATGTCGTCTGGACCAGATAAAGGTCCAGTTATTGAACTTGAGTCAATCATGAGCCAATTGGGGAAGGTTCCCGTCGATTGGGCCTGATGAAGGTCATAAAAATTATCCACTCGATTGGTACCGAATAGGAATCTCATCGAGTCTACATTTCGCCTGGACCAGATAACTCCAGGTATTGAACTTGACTCAATCATGAGCCAATTGGGGAAGGTTCCCGTCGTTTGGACCCGATGGGGGTCCGAAGATCATTCACTCATTGGTACCGAGTAGGAACCTCATCGAGTCTACATATCGTCTGGACCAGATGAAGGCCCATGTTTTGAACTTGACTCATTTATGAGCCAATTGGGGAATGTTCCCGTCGACTGGGCCTGATGAAGGCCAGAAGATCATCCACTTGATTGGTACCGAATAGGAACCTTATCGAGTCTACATATCGTCTGGACTAGATGAAGGTCCATGTATTGAAATTGACTCAATTCAAGGCAACATGTCAACCTACTGATCTAACATTACTCCGTTGAATATTTTATTTGGCGGGCCAAGCAATGGAGCCTACATATGTCGTTCGGACTTAGGGATCTTTGTGACAATATTATAGGGGTATTCAATCGATATTGTGTTGGAGTTTTTTCAAGGTCCCAAGATCAAAACTCAAGCATGAATATCAAGTGAATACAACGACGGAAGTGCGGAATACTTACATCGAGCGGTTGAGCGACGATTTGGGCAACAAAAATTCTGATTTTCTTCACTGTTTGGGCGTGCAGTGGGCTGCTGTGAACAGTGATGTGCGCCCCTTCACTTCAAGTTTTGAAGCTCCAAGCTTCACCGAATGGCTTCCCGGCTCATGGGTTAACTTCCCTATCACCTTCGCATTGAACCCGGAGTGTGCTAGCACTCTTGTTTTGCCATAAAACACACTTGCTTCCCCATTTATTTCCTCCATTTCCACGACAGTGAGCTGCCAAGAAGAAACCAGAAAATGGCGTGAAGAGAGGAGAAGGAAGAAGAGGAGAGAGAGGAGGGAAAAGTGAAAGTGTTACTTGTGCTGTCCATTTCGGTTTTGGCTTTGTTTAAAGCATCAAATGCCAAATGAATTACATTTGTTTTTCATTTCAAAGTCATTTGCTTTATGTCAACAACACCCATCACTTTCAATCAACAAGTCACATCACATCACTTTTCAAACATCAATCAATCCAATCAATTGTCACATCACTCAAAGTGACATGATTTGACGCTAGATGTGACTAGTGATTTGACGCTTGATTTGACGTGCCGCACTCGAATTCTAAATACGAATGCGCTCGTAAAAATCTCGGGCTCGGGTTCGTTAATTCCAAATTAATGAATTTTCCGTTGCGTCGTAATTAAACGATTACGCCTACCGAAATCACTATTCACATCGCTAACGAATTAATTCTAAATTAATTCGTTCGCCCGAATTAAAATCTAATTTTAATTCCGCGTCGAAATCCAATTTCGATTAATATATCAAATATATAATCGTTATTTTATCCTAGATAAAATATCTCCGCAATTAATCCAGATTAATTTTCTCTCTCATCTAATTAATCCCAGATTAATATAAGTGCGAGTCATACGTCATCGGTGAATCTTTGGGAAGCGACCCATGAGATCCCCGGATATGTTGGTAGTCAAATCGGTCGTCGGACTATCCAAACACGTAAGTACCTCGTACTACGTTTTACCGATTTACAAGACAATGTTGGCTTCTAGCAAAGCACCATGTCTATCCAATTCTCCGGAAACATCCTTACAGGAATAAGGATCTATATCAAGCGTAGTATACCGTAGTATTGTGCGTATCGGCCCAGTATCGGATAATCACGTGCTAGGGCTGGGGCTGGATAAGTGTCTACCCCGTCCGAAGCACATATCGGATGTCTGGCAACATAGTTCTCTAATCGGATATACATGACCTGGTCACAATATCCCGATTGGTTGCGCAACACTCAAGAGCACTAGTACCGTATCCTGCGTGACATCATCTCCAATATGACTGAAGTGACACTTCCGATGTCCAGTCTCGATAATACTACGGCTAGGGATATTTAATGATTAATCCTTCGTGGACTGATACTGTCTCATATCATCTCAATCCAGGAACTAATCATAGGGACCTCTCTTCATTTATATATCTATGGTGATCTAATCACAAATGATGATAGTGCAATTTCCTTATTACATAGTTAATTTGCTACAACAACACAATGTTCTGTGCAAATAGTGACGCTATGGGTCATATTATCCAACATATTGTTCTTATTGAGTGTGGAGTGGTACTTGCTTACCTCGATTTCCTAAACTGTAATAAATGTAACATTAGTATCGAGGCCTTTTTGGCGGGCAAATGAGGCGCTAAAATAAGAAGAGATAAAGAGCCTTGAAAGGGTTTCATTCGCTTCATTTGCAAAACTCCTTCTCAAGTCGTAAGGTTAGAGCGCTCTCCTCGAATTCAAGGTATTCTTTATTCCCTTCCTTGTATTCTTCAGTTCTTCAATTTTTTATATGTAGATTCAACTCGTTCTTGGCTAGAATATGGACTTTGATCTTTAATTGGTTTGGGGATTTTTGGGATTGTGTTTGTATGAATTTTGGGTTTGATCTTCTATCATATTGGTTTAGGTTGATTGATTCGTTGTTTGTAGAGTGAATTGATATGTCGTCTGAGGGCTGCTCAAGTGATACACTGATGGAGATGTATGTAGGCTCGCCCTTGCGGGTTGTCTCCATATATAAGATGTATGATGAAGAAGGATTTAGTAGAGATGAATATTTTCTGACCATCGTGTCGGTAAAACCTCTTTTAGGCATTACTATGAGTAATTCCAGCAGAGTCGGGTGGACAACCCAGTACAAGCGAGCAGACCAATATATTGACAAAAAATCCACCTATTCGAGTGACGAAATGATGATGGGGGAGATGAAGATAAAAATATCAATTCCCCAAGTCAGTCCAAGTGAGATTGGCCTTGTCGAGCTAACTTATAGATATAAGGTTCCTAGGTGGATTGGGTTCTACGAACGCCCTTTCGTAGATGAGTTTAGGTTTACTGTCCCTAATCTCGTATGGGAGGTACTATATCATTACAGGATAACCTCTTCCTAACTAATGCCAAACACATGGAGGGTTGTTGATGTCGGTTGAGGTTTTGACGTTCAAGTGGGGGTTAGGTTGGAGTAAAGGATATGCTATATACATATTATTTGAAGGAGCACGTTGTCGAGAAGGGGAGGGTATCATCTGTTCCTTCGACAAAAGAGGGAGCACATGATCACTGTGCTGACTTCGAATGACTGAGGAGGATGGCAAAAGACCTATTTCTTTGTAAGAGGAGAGAGAGTTTTTGGGTCGAGGGGGTCTTGTCGAATCCCTGAGTATTGGGATATAAGAGTGAGTGTTACTCTTAACTTCATCATTTACTTGTAGACTCATCATGGTTCTAACGTCGTTTGACTTTTTCTTGTAGGTTATGCTCGAAATCATAGCTTCGATGTGACACCCGGGGTCGTAGTAAATACGAATTACTTGTTGAGTATTCCTCCGCCTGAAAGGAATTGAAGGGTAATTTTAGAGGAAAAAAAGATTAAGGTTGACGCCGCTGTGGAATGAGGTATTCTACCCGGAAGGTATCCCCTTGTCCTTGACCAAACATATATTGGTTGTCTTCTGATTACTTAGACGTGTCAGCTCCTCTTTGAGGAAACTTGCTTTTTGCAGAGTCTAACCCTTGAAGAAAATTTGTGCGCAGTAGAGAGGATGTCGAGTCAGTTTAAAATCCCCTTAGTTGAATAAATGCTCGAAAAGAGGAAAAAGAAAAGGGGCAAGGGCAAAGAGGTCGAAATAGTCATTGAGCCTATGCAGCCAAATGGGGATGGTCCATCTATCATTCCATTGGAGACTACACATAAGGCGTCGACTGGGGTAGGAAACTCTTCTAAGAAGAGGAAGCAGCTGATCGATCTTGAAGAAGATTTGAAAAATATAATTATCCAGATCCCTAGAAGCACTACCGTGATGTCGAATCTAACCATTGTGTCCAGATTTACTGAGGGGCTACTGCTAGAGAAGGACGAGTGTCAACTCTTAACATTGGGACCACTCGAAGCGGTGAAGAGGATTGTCGCTCGAAGCTTTGAGGTAACCACTTATTGAGTATTTCTTCACCTCTTTGATTTCATCTACTAACATTTGATCTCTCTGTTGCAGACTCTTGAATGTGCCATCTTCCAACATAAGTACGTGGAGGCCAGTCTGAATAAGTCAAGAGACATGGAGAATTCGAATGCAGCTATGCGAAGGGAACTGGCTGAAGCTAAAGCCACTTTGGAAGCGATTCCAAGAAGAATGTGAGAGAAGCTGAGAACGAAGCCAAGGCCATGGAAACCAAATTGGAGATGACGTCGATTGAATTGGAGGCCTTTAAAGAGAAGGTCAATGTGTTTGAAGGTCAGAAGGCTGAGTTGCTGGATAGATTGGAAGGAATGGCCATAGAAGCCATTGTTAAGGACATGTGCACCCTTATGAAGCAGTACTTATCTGGGGAACATAACAATTGGGATCCCAAAAAATGGATTACACTGGGGGAGAGGTTGGAGGCTGGTTTCTCTCTGTCGATTGAGGACACCAAAGTAGAAGAAGGAGGTCCTGAGGTCATTTCCAAAGAAGTTGTAATTGAGGAGATTGAAAGGGCCGTTGTTGAGTCGATTGAAAAGGAGTTTCGACTATCGGCGACCCGGTTGATAAAGTTACTGAGGCTGCCCTAGAAGAGTCCGGACCAGAGCAACCTATGGAAACTGATCCTATCACTCATCCAGTTGATTCAGTTGAGCATGTTGAAGGCCGAAAAGCTTGATGTAGTTTTTTCTTCTTTGTTTTGATTTTTATAACACTGGTTTAGGCCTTTATGTATAGGTAATATTTTCCCTTGTAATATAAATTTCAATTGTCATTTGGATGAAGATGCATATCTTCTCTGTCATCTGAATGGAATCGAATTGTTAAAAACTCGTTCAATTAAAAATAAAACTTGACAGAATTACAGAAAAATAACTAAAACAAAAATCAAATGATATGCACGCCCCTCAGTGGTAGGATAGCGATTTGTCGAGAGATTTATTATTCACCAAATGAGATTATATGTAGAATCCTCTGAGGTGAATGAAATTCCAACTGTTATGGATATGTCGACCACCTTCCATTTTCAGTTTGTATGCTCTATGACCTACAACTTTCGTGATGATGTATGGACCTTCCCATGTAAGACCGAGTTTACCATCTTTAACTTCCTTAGTATTTTGAAAGACTTTCCATAGGACCCATTCTTCTTCTTTGAAAGTTATACTGCTCATGTTTTTATTGAAGTGTTTGGACATCCTCTTTCGGTAAGCTGCAGTCGTATGAATGCATTTTCCTTAATTTCATCAATGGTGTCGAGACTGTTGTTCCAGATTTGCTTATTAGTATTCTCGTCAACCCATTGGTATCATGGCGAAGGGACATTATAGTCGGTTAGAATGACTGCCTCGGTGTCAAAGGTGAAGGAGAATGAGGTTTTACCAGTAAAGGATCTCACACTTGTACGATATGACCATAAGACTCCCGGGAGTTCATCTGCCCATGCTCCTTTTGCTTTTTCCAATCTCTTCTACATAGTACTCATTGTGGTTTTATTGGAAGACTCTGCTTGACCGTTGGCTTGTGGGTAGCGGGTAGAGAATCTCAACTTGATTCCCAAACTTTACAAAAATCTTGGAAGCGATGAGTGATGAATTGAGATCCATTATCAGTAACGATCTCTTTGGGTAGGCCGAAATGACAGATAAAGTTCTTCCATATGAAGCTCTGTACTTCCTTATCCCTTATCCTCGTGAAGGCTTCTACTTCTATCCATTTAGAGTAGTAGTCTTTCAATGCCAACATGTAAACTCGTTGCCCCGAGGCGACGAAAAGTTTCCCAATGATGTCTATTCCCCATTTCATGAATGGCCAATGAGATAAAGAATGACTGGGCGTTTTTGGTGGGAGATGAGAGATTGGGGTGAACCTTTGGCATTTTTCGCATTTACGAGCAAAACTGACAGCGTCGGCTCGCATCGTTGTCCAGTAATACCCGACTGTGTGGGCTCGACACGCAACTCTTTCCACTCCAGTGATTTCCACATTCTCCTTCGTGTAGTTCAGTTAACATATAACGCGCTTTAGGTATGGTCCAGATAGTGACCTTCTCAAACGTTGATTGTCGTAAAGTGTGAACCATCCAGCTTGTCGTGGATCTTTCGAGCGACCACCTTATCTGTTGGTAGTGTGCCTTCCTCCAAGTACTTGACCAACGGCGACATCCACGAGTCTACTTGGTCGATGGAAGTGATGACTCCAGCTTCTTCTTTAGCAATGGCTGGCCACTATAGATGCATTGTCGATATGGCCTAAATATTAGCTTTTTGTGTGGTGGACCCGACCAGGGCATCTGTTATGGGTGAACACAATTTCTGGTCAAACTGTGAACCGTACCGAACCAAACCAAGCCACGTGGTTTGAAAAAATATTAAAAATGATTTTGAACCGCACCCAATCGAACAGCAAATTTCGGGTCGGTGTGCGGTTTTGACCCATGTCAAATCGCAAACCGTCCAAATAGTAAATTTTGATTCGAACCGCGACCCGAACCGCCTAAACCGCCGACCCACGTTCAAATTAAATATTATTTTATATTTTCTTATTCTTTAACTATGTAAGATATTTAATGATCATATAACAATATGTAAAGAATAAATGAAAATTATGTAATTTTTTTTTCAATTATAATGTGAAAACACAAAAAATTTTCTTAAAATATTTATAATCCAAATCGCCGACCCGAACCGCCCAAATCTCTAAACTGCCAACCCGAACCGCCGTGGTTTTCCTTATCAAATTTTTGGTTTCGTTTTCTAATTTACCAAACCGCCAACCCGCTCGGTTTGAAGTAAAAAACTGAAAAAATCGCCATGAACCGCACCGCAAACACCCCTAGTATCCGTGTGAATGTTCTATGTTCTGGAAATTTGTGAGATTGCGAAGGATTCTAGTGAGGACTGGATTTGTTTTACCTTTGATAAGTAGGCTGCCATTTGGGCTCCGCGAGCTTGATAAGAGCCTTGGAGTTGGTTGACCACTAATTAAGAATCTGATGTTGCCTCAAGACTCTTCGCTTCTAATTCCTAAACCAGTGTTAATCCGACTATCAAGACTTCGTATTTGGCCTTTTTATTGGTAGCCTTGAAGCCGCATTTAATTGCTTGTTGTATAATTTCGTCTGTAGGAGTAGTGATTACAAATCCTAATCCGGAGCCACATCTGCTCACCGACCAGTCAATTGCAAGTTTCCATATATCAATTGTCTGAATACAATGCACCTCATTTTCTGCATCGGCTTGTAGACTGGGGCTGAAGTCTGCCATGAAATCTGCAAGAGCTTGAGATTTGATAGTGGTCAGCGGCTGATACTGTTGGGTTTCTACTATAGTCCCGGGATCAATTAAGTAATGAGAATCATGTGTGAATACTCAAAGAGGTATGGCGGAATCATACTTACATTGATCGGCTTGGATGAGACGAACACAAAAAACTTTTGCTCCTTCAATGATGCTCACGGCTTTAGACTGTTTTTGTGCTCCTCCATATTCGGTCAACTCCATGGATGGATCCCCAAGCTCCAAGCTTTGTGTTGTGATTCAATGCTCATGATTTCGTTTCCCTATCACCTACGGATGACCCTTTATGTGCTAGCATTGGAAAGATTTGCCACAAATCTTCCTTTTCTTCTTTATGGCTCTCGGCCTTGCCAAGAAAATGAGAAAGAAAAATGGCCCAATGGCGAATTGGTGAAGGAGAGAAATGGCCACCATGGCCGAATTTGAGAGGGAGAGAGTAATAAGATTTTGTGTTGTGTGTTTTGTATATCTAATACCAAAAAATGAAAGTCAAATACCAAATAATATAATAATGGTATATGTCTTTCAATCACACTTGAGTGTTTAACAATCTTCCATCAACTTCCATCACTATTCACATCAATGATAACATGCATCACTTCACTCAAAGTGATGTGACTTATATCACTTGATTGACTAGTGATTTGACGCTTGATGTGACTTGTGGGCCCCATTTGATTCAAAATGCAAGTGGGCCATCAAACACTCCCGGGCTCGGGTTCGCTAATTTCGAATTAACGAATTTTCCGTTGTGACGTAATTAAATTAAATTTAATTAAATAATTATGCCTAACAAAATTACTATTCACGTCGCTAGCGAATTAATTCTAAATTAACTCGTTCGCCCGAATTAAAATCCAATTTCAATTTCACTTCGAAATCCAATTTCGTTTAATATATCGAATATATTAATTTTATCGATTAATTCTAAATTAATCGTTCTCTCTCTTTAAATAGTATTTTATCCCAGATAAAATATCTCCGTAATTAATCCCAGATTAATTTTCTCTCTCTACTAATTAATCCCAGATTAATAAAGTGCGAGTCATACGTCATCGGTGAATCTTCAGGAAGTGACCCATGAGATCCCCGGATATGTTGGCAGTAAATCCGATCGTCAGACTATCCGAACACGTATGTACCTAGTACTACGTTTTTTACCGATTTACAAGACATGGTTGGCTTCTAGCAAAGCACCGTGCCTACTCAATTCTCCAGAAATATTCTTAAAGGAATATGTGATCTACGTAGTATACGTAGTATTTCGTATTACGATCCAGTATCGGATGTCACATGCTAGGCTTGGGGATGAAATTATGTATACCCCGTATGAAGTACATATCGGATCTCTGGTAACTAGTCTCTATAAGCGGATAACTATGACCTTGTCATTTTATCCCGATAGTTGCAGCATATAAGAGCACCAGTTCCGTATCTTACGTGATCATCATCTCCATTATGACTGGATTGATACTTCCATCTTGACATCACACCCAATACACTACGATTCTGAATATACCCAGAAGAGGCGTACACAGAACCGGTTAAAGCCATGGACGACCAAAACCAAAGTATTTTGATTGTCGCAAGTATTAGCGGTGCAAGTCTTAGGTTAATACCAAATACACCTACCCTGAATCGGACTCCCATAGACACACAGTCATACTAACAATGGGATTCCGAGGGGTTTATCCAGAGCGAAGCTGTTTTCCTTACCATCGGTAAAATAAAACCTCCTATTACACTTGCATGAGTATCCAATACCTAAATATATGAGAACTATGCCATTATGCTCCCACAACGCGCACAAGTGCAATACTAGTCTATTCTGCATTATCGATGTCCAATCTCGATAATACTCCGACTAGGGATGTTTTAATGATTAAACCTTCGTGGATTGATACTGTCTCATATCATCTCAATCCGGAACTAATCATAAGGACCTTCTATCATTTATATATCCCGGCAATCTAATTACAAATGATAAAAGAGCAATTTCCTTTGTCACATAGTTAATTTGTACAACAACACCATGTTCTGTACAAATAGTGATGCTATGGGTCATAATTGTCCAACAGATACATGATGTCTTATGCTCCAAGTTCAACAGCCTAATTAGTCAGTCTGCTAGAGAGTTTGGGCTTGTGAAGAATGCTTCTCTGTGGGAAGGTGGTGTAAACGGTGATTGGATGACCCTGAAAATAGGGACGTAGCTTTTGCGGCGCCGTTACCAAGGCAAGAACCAGTTTCTTCATTTGAGTGTATCGTGTCTTCAGATCAAGTAAAGCTTTACTTACATAGTAGACTGGGATTTACTACCCTCCTTCTTCCCTAATCAGTACAGCGCTGACCACCTGAGTCGAAACTCCAAGGTAGAGGAATAACCTTTCACAGTCGACTGGCTTAGACATGAGTGATGGTGAGGTCATGTATTCTTTGAGTCTTTTTAAGGCCTCTTCGCAGACGGAGGTCCATTCGAATTTCTTGGCCTTCTCGAAGGTGGAGAAAAATAAGAAACTCTTATCAGTAAACTTGGAGATGAACCTATTTAGAGTGGCAATCCTCCCCGCAAGTCGCATGACTTCCTTTGGGTTCGTTGGGGAAGGAGTGTTGGAGATGGATTTTATCTACTCCGGATTGGATTTTATACCGCGACGAGTGACTAGGTATCCAAGAAATTTCCCCGAGGCTACTCCGAATGCGTACTTGGTGGGTTCAGTTTCATCCCATACTTTCTCATCACGGCGAATGCCTCCTCCAAGTGGGCCAAGTGTTGCCCAGTTTGCAACGACTGCACCAACATATCATCAATGTAGACTTCCATGGTTTTCCCAATTTAGTGGGAAAACATTTTGTTGACAATGCGTTGATAGGTGGCCCCGACATTCTTAAGTCCGAACGACAATACCTTATAACAGTAAATTCCCTTATTATGACGAAGGCCATCTTTTCCTGGTTGTTTGGGTGCATAAGGATTTGATTTTAGCCTGAATAGGCGTCCATGAAACTCAGCAATTCATGCCCAGCTGTAGCATTAACCATCGAGTCGATATGGGGGAGTGGGAAAGAATATTTCGGACAAGCTTTGTCCAAGTCTGTGAAATCTATATAGACCCGCCATTTTCCATTATTCTTATGTACTACCGCGACGTTCGCGAGCCATTCCGGGTACTGGACCTCTCTAATGGACCCATTTTCCAATAAATTTTAGACTTCCTCATCGATGGATCGGTTCCTTTCTAGAGCGAACTTCCTCCTCTTCTGCTTGACAAGTGGATGGTTTGGGTCTACATGTAACTTGTGGGTAATCATCTCTGGATTTATTCTTGTCATGTCTTCATATGACCAAGCGAAATAGTCGTGTCATTCCTTGAAGAAATAAATCAATTCAGCGTGTAGCGTGGGATCGAGGTGGACCCCCATTAGGGCTTTATGATCTGGGTAGAGTGGATGAATTTGAACCTCATCGAGTTCCTCCACTTTTGGAGAGTCAGTGTTGATTCGACAAGATCCCTCCTGTAATTGATATGCTGACTGGGATTTCACTTTTAGGGTCATTTTGTAGCAACTTCTGGAAGCCAGTTGGTCTCCCTTAATTTCGGGGACACCTTATTTGGTAGGAAACTTCAGCACCTGGTGGTAAGTTGACGAGACTGCCCTCATGTCATGAATCCAGGGTCGCCCCATTATCAGGTTATAAGCTGAAGGGTAGTCCAAGACTAGAAATGTGGTCATTTTATTAATCTCGCCTGCGTATACTGGAAGAGAGATTTATCCCATCATGAATTTTTGTTCCCCACTGAAGTCTATCAAGAGTGTCGACCGATGATTTATTTTCTCAAACCCTCCTCCCATGTCAGTGAGGGCGGTTAGGAAGATGATATTGGCTAATGACCCCATGTCGACTAGCACTCTCTTGATCATGAAATTGGCCACTTGCTAAGATATCACCAACCCATCATGATGAGGATTTTTATGACTGGATACTCTGTCGTCAATAAACTCTATTGCAAAATAAGTGTAGTCTCCCACTACCATTATCGACGGATGCGAGGCGACAATCATTTCCATCCTAGAGTGTCGCTTCGTCACATAATAGAAGATCCCACTGACTTCTGATCCCCTGAGATAAAATTGACAGTGTTATTTATCGGTGGGGTTGACAATAATCCATCTTTTTGCTCTTCTCTATCGTCTCTCATTTTTATCACCGCTTTCCCTTTCTCTGTGAGTAGGTCCTTCAACTACCCTTTATTTAGCAGTTCCAAAACTTCCAATCTCGGGTGCTACATAATCGGTGGTCGTGTGGGCGTAGTCTCGGTGGAATTCGTACCACTTACTAGTGTCTTTCCTTGCGGAACCTTCCTTGAAGCGTGGAGACCACTTTACTTCACTTCCCATCTTCCTGAGGATTGAAACAAGTTCACCCGATGATATGGTGAAGTTATAGTCTGGGAGTCTGGGGGCGCCATAAGGAGCTTTCTCTCTATTTTCGAATGCGGATGGTCTATTGGGGGCCCTATCGAGAGGACGAATATCCCTTCCATGATAAGTTCTTTGGTTGACTGACTGATGGCCCCTTTTGCTGAAATCTTTCGGTCATTTGGTCGGGTATGTCGCATTCTCCCCTTGTAGACTGGAGAAACTCTCTCTCTTTTCTTGTTACTTTTATCTTCTTCCTATCTAATTTTCGTTTGAGCCTTGGCCATTGCTTGATCCATAATGTAGCACCAGTTTTTTGTCAACTACTTATAGAGCGTATTATGTAGGGATTGTGTATACTTATGTGAAATGAATGGATGATTTGAAACCGATGAGAATATCAGAGGTTATAAGTGTGTTTGCCACATTGTAATGGTATGTACGTATATGTATAAGAATTATGATATTATATTTGCATGTATATAAGAGAAGTATGTTTTGAATTGAAGGAAGTGTGATTGTTTCATCAATTTGATGATATTTCAAATATGGATATTTGTGATAAAATTATAGATGTATGATTTCGTGATTCATATGATTGAAGTGGAATTAATGTTAAATGATATACTCTATGGTATTCAAGTTTTCTTTTGTATGCTTTGAATGTTAGTTATGAGATTGGCATGTATGTAGACATGAAAATATGAAACCTTGACATAAATAAAGTATAAATACTAACAAAAGTTGATAACTCTGAACTCGTCATAACTTAGTAAATTTGACAAAACTTATAATGTGGTTGACTTATATGATTTGTTTGCTTGTAGTGTTAGCATGGTTACTTAATGAGTTTTATAACTCACATCAAACCAGTTTGCTAGTTTTGCAGGTTAGCTACTTAATGGGTCAACCATTTCAACTTTGGTAGGCATGCTCGAGGCAAGGATCACCCAAGCGGCAGTCACCCTCGCAAGTGCCTTGGAAAGGGTTTAGAGGCCTAGGAGTTGTGATTGATGATATATTATTTTCGTGTTAAGCATATGAATTGTATTTAATAAGTTAAAGTTTTGATTGTTTATGATGTTGTGGGCAGAGCCCTTGAGTGTTGATAGATGATATGGGTAATATTTTTTGATGTGTTGGTGTAGACCTGAGGTCCATTTTGATATATGATGTTTATTTTAGGATCGCTTTGGCGTTGGACTGAGATCCAGGTTGTCCAGTTTTAGGATGCATCATGTTGGATTTTCGTAAATTTAGAGGCTTATAGAGATGGGTCAATCATGTCTCATGTCGGTAGCATCCTGTCTCTGGCGGGGTGTTACAGAATGATGGATAGACACTGGTGCTATTCTCCATATTTTTAATGACAATAAGATATTTTCTATATATAAGAAAATTGAGAATGATGATCATCTGATAATGGGAAACTCATGTACCTCTAAGGTGGATAGACAAGGCACAGATAGTCTGAAGACGACTTCCGGGAAAGAACTAATATTGAAGAATGTGGTGCATGTTCCAGATATTCAGAAGAATTTGTTTTCAGGTTTCCTACTTAGCAAAAAATGGTTTCAAGTTGGTGTTTGTTTCTAATATATTTTATTAACCAAAAATGATGTTTATGTAGAAAATGATATCTTATTAAAGGTATTTTCCAATTCAATGTATTGACTGTTAATTGACACAATGCTATTAATAATAACGAAACCACATCTTCTGCTTATATTATGGAGTCACAAAATATATGGTATGGTAGGTTAGGTCATGTTAATTATGATACAATGCGCATATTAATTAACATGGACCTTATACCTAAATTTACAATTGATAATCAATATAAATGTGTAAACCATGTGTTGAAGAAAAATTGAGTAGAACATCATTTCATTATATATAACAAAGTTCTGAAATTTGAATTAGTTCACACTGATATATGTGATATGGATTTGTGTAAATATGAGGCAATAAAAAGTACTTTGTTATTTTTATCGATGATAGCACAAGATTCTGTTACATGTATTTTTTGAGAAGCAAAAATGAAGCTATTGAGAGCTTTATACACTATAAGAATGAAGTTGAAAATCAACTAGGCAAAAGAATAAAAAAAAATTAAGAGTGATATCAGAGGTGAATATGTATCACCAAATTACTACTCTTTATTCACCTCAACAAAATAGAATTGCGAAACGAAAATATCGAACATTGAAGGAAATGATGAATGTTATGTTGGCAAGTTCTGGTTTACCCCAAAACTTTTGAGGCGAAGCCTTACTTTCTGCCAATTACGTTTTAATTAAACTACCTTACAAGAGATTGGACAAGACACCATGTGAATTGTGGAAAAGTAACACATCTTCCTATAAATTTTTAAAAGTGTAGGGGTTTCTTGCCAAAGTAATAGACTAAACCTATAAAGATTAGGATATTACCTAAAACTGTTGATTACATAGTCATCGGATATGCACACGATAGTAGTACATACAAGTTCTTGGTACACAAATCCGAGATTCCTGACATCAATCCTAACATGATTATTGAGTTAAGGAATGTCTCACTTTTTGAAGAGACTTTTCCATTTAAAGATGGAAAACAAACTAAGTCTCATAAAAAGAACACTTGATGCTACTACAAGTTGTGATCAAGAAAACCAAGAATTTGATGAACTTGAGAAGATAAAAAAAACAATGAACTACACGTAGTAAAAGAGCTAAAACGTCTAAAATATTTGGACCTAATTTTCTAATATAATTGTTAGAAAATGAGCCTCAAAGATATAAAGAATCAATGTTTTCTCTGGATGCTCCTATATGGGAAAAGTCTATAATTAGTGAAATTGATTCTATTCGACATAATCATACTTGGGAATTGGTTTATTTTCTAAGCCACTAGGCTACAAATGGATATTTAAAAGGAAGATGAAGTCAGATGGATCAATTGAGAAGTATAAGGCAAGACTAGTCATAAAAGGTTATAGACAAAAAAGAATGTCTTAATTACTTTGACACGTATTCACATGTGACTCGCATCACGTTAATAAGAATGTTAATAGTTATAGCAGCCATCTTTGATCTTGAAATACATCTGATGAACGTTAAGACTGTATTCTTAAATGATGAATTAGATGAGGAAATTTACATGGAACAACCAGAATATTTTAATATTTCGGGCGAAGAAAAAAATATGTGCAAACTCGTTAAATCCTTGTATGGATTGGAGCAAACTCCTAAATAATGGCATGATAAATTTGATAAAGAAATGTTGTCAAGTAATTTTAAGATCAATGAGTTTGATAAGTGTGAGTACACTAAGGCAAGTCAAAAAGAATATGTTATTATATGTCTCTACGTCAACAATATGCTCATTATTGGTAGTAATCATGAGATGATTGTATCTACTTAGAAATTTTTGACTAGTAAATTTGAAATTAAGGATTTAGGAGTGTCTGATGTGATTTTATAAATTAAGATTTGTAGAATATCATAAGGATGTGTATTAGCTCAAGATTATTATATTGAGAAAATACTTGAGAAATATAACAAATGAGATCCTAACATTGCTAGAACTCATGTGGATTTAACTCTTCATTTATCAAAGAACACTGGTGTTGGTGTATCTCAATTAGAATACTCGAGAATCATTGAAAGCCTGATGTATCTCACTAATTGTACACGACCAGATATCTCTAAAGCCATAAACAAGCTTAGTAGATTTATAAGTAATATCGGACATAACCACTAGAAGGCTACGATAAGAGTGCTGAGGTACCTGAGAGAAACCTCAAAATATGGCATGCATTATACCCAATATCCTGCCGTTCTAGATAAATAATATGATACTAACTGGATATCTAACATAGAGGATTCAAAATTTATGAGTGGATTTGTTATTTAATAAAATTTAATAGTGAGCCGTCATGTGGCGCAATAGAGAGACTTAAAAAATATAATTCTTTTATATATATATATATATATAGTTGTATTAATATAACTAATAATTATTTAATTATTTTAACATATGTATCAATATATTATTTAATTATTATATGAATAATGTAATATTATCGTTATAATTTTTGCTGTGGTCCGAGTCTCAAGTGATACAAAGGTGTTAATATTTTAACCTTGAGGATAAGATTCATTTTAGGGGAATATCTCAACTTTAAATCTATACATAAAGGATATGAATAAGGGTGATATAATTTAGATGTCAATAAAATTACGGAAAAGTACAAAATGAACAATGTATTTTTTTCTCAGTTGCGCATCAGGACTGTGGTTTTCGGAAAAATAGGAAACACCGTTAGTTATTACTTGGCATGGGCATTTTTTTTCCTCCATGTTTTCATTCATAAAAAAAATAATAATAATAAATAAATAAATTATGAAGAAGATAAAAAAAGGGTCCTGCTAACGAGTGCCCTAAGGGCACTCATTAAGGATCCATTATTGGTAAGTTTTCATATCACTTTTATGGGAAAAGTAAAAAATTTTCAAAACATTAATTACTTTTTCATTTTTCCTATAAAAACTTTCCTAAAATGGATCATTAACAAGTGCCCTAAGGGCACTCATTAGCATTTCCCATAAAAAAAAAAAGAAGAAGATAAGACATTCTTCATCAAATCCTTTCAAGTTGTATAATCTTTCGTTGCTTTTCCCCAAAAAAAAAAAAACTTATTCAACACAGACCGGCAGCTTGGCATTTTTGTCTCATCTTCTTACAGGTTTTGAAATTTCCTAGAAGCACACACAACAAGAAATCTCTATACCCAAAAGTAGGGGTGGCAATTTAGGTTATTATTTATTTATTCGTCTAATTCAATTCGCTTTAAAACGATTACGGGTTTGAAAAAATGGATTCGTTTAATAAATGGATCAATTCGATTCGATTTATTTATTAAACGAACTGAATACGAATTTAAGCTTATTGATTCGTTTATTCGTTTAAAATATATTTTATTATTTTCTTTTATTAGTTATTGTTATTTTTCAAATAAGATACGAGAAATTATAATTAATTACTATAGAAAAATAATATTGTCAATATTTGGTGAGATATTTTTAGTAATATTTTAATTACATATTTCATATATATTTATAAAGAATTAATATAAATAAATTATGTTATTGAATAATATTATGATTAAACGAATATTTGTGTTCGATTTGTTTAATAAACGAATCGAATACGAATCATGATATTAGGATTCGTTTATTAAACGAATTGAATACGAATCTATCACATTTTAATTCGATTCCTTTAGGATTCAATACAAATTCGATTTGTTGATTCGTTTTGCCACCCCTATCGAAGGGGGGATGAATTGAGTGATGACCTAAATTTGCGGAAATGTAAATCTTTTCGATTTTACGTTATTAAGTTAGTAGTTTTACCAATTAAGCTTATGTCAATTTTTCTCAATCACAATATACCGCATAAATGCAAATGTCTAATTAATATGCAAATAAAAAATAAAATTGCGATAATTAAAGGAGTAAGGGATAGAGAAATTGATATTGGTGATTTATAGTGGTTCGACTAACTCTTTACCTATTTCCACTCCCCTAAGTCACGCTTGAAGATTTCCATTAAGTTGAATTCAGAATTTACACCGAGTTTTTCGTAGTTCACTCGCAACCAAGAGTTTTGTCTCATAGGTTCACTTCAAACCTTTATACAAGAGTTTTATCCCTAAGTTCACTCTTAAATCTTCACAATGAGTTTTGTTCCTATGCTCACTCACAAACCTTTACAATAATTACCCTTTTGAGTATATCTATTCACAAAGATTTTCCAACCTCAAGTGTTTGATTATAAAGATTTTTGTACAACGCATTTAGGCACTCACAAATAATTAGAAGATTAAAGATGTGAGTTGCTAATTCAAGAATTATAAGCTCTCTAAATGATATGAAGATGTATATAGTGAGCTTTGATAATGAGAGTGGATAATAAAGAATATTTTGTATACTCTCTACTTTTACTTAAAGAAAATTGTATGAAGGTTGAAGAAGTTAGGAAAAATGAAATTATGGCCCAATTTATAGAGAAAGTGAAATACTATCCATGCTCTCTATCTTGAATGGTATGTCAGTCTACAATGACCGGTATGCTGGTCTTGCAATTCAAACGGCTATATTACCATTGATTATTAAAGCGCAATATCGGATTACTGACTGGTATGGAGGCCGGTATGTTTGCTAGCTCACAAGTATGAGGACCGGTATGAACCGGCACGGTTCAAGTAACTGTTCAAACTCAGACTGACCAGTATGGAATAGCTCAGTTCTAGAGAACATGCAAATCTTCCCAAGGCAAAACAGAGTCACCGGTATGCCAGTGTGGGGGACCGGTATGCCGATCTCAGTGTAGAAAGTGCAGGATTCGAAAGTTGAAAGCATTTTGCACATGAGCCTGATGCATCTAAATGAATGTGCGTATGTCTTATGAGCTTAGAAACTTAAATTATCAACTCACTTATAAAGAGAGTCCTAAACTAAGACCACACAAGATTTTCTTCATTCAAGCTCTTGAGTTTTCACATCTATTTTACTCTTCATCAGCAATTGCGTCGACATCTTTTTATAATTTTCGTTAATGCGTGTCGAAGTTTTTCGTGTTGCATCATCAAATTGTTGGAAAATGCCTATGAGTAAGCATTTTGAGGCTCAATTTTAAGTATGGTCCACTTCGTGTTAGTGGTTTTTATTGAATGATTCGGATACTCCTCCGTGAGTAGTTCGAAATGGTATATTCATATGCTTAAAATGGTGTTTGGGTGAATGAGAAATTGTTGCTCAAAGTTCACCATTGGTGTTGGAAAATAAGGAGAATTGAGCTTGTCCCACATGGTAAAACTATAGAGGGAAAATTATGCTTATATATGATTGCTCATATGAAGATGGGTAAGAGTTATAAGGATAAAGACTCTCTCTACGTGCGCCGGGGGGGGGGGGGGTGCAAATCAAATCCGAATCAAGCTTGGCTCGTGTGCACCCGCGCGTCCTGCATACACGAATGCCGGACCAAATTGTGCGGGCCCGGCCCAGCCAATTTTTACATGTCTCCTTAATTTTCCAAGCCTTTTTGAATTTCCATAACAGCTAATTTAATTAGCTTGGTGGTTACAAAAGTTGAATTTTCATAACAGCTAATTTAGTTAGCTTGGTGGTTACAACAAGTGAAAGGCCACCCATTTATGAGATATAATTGGCATGTTAATGAGCTGTGTTTTTTCATTTTTTATATATATATACTTCACCGAGATTTTGTTTATAACACATACAGTTAGAAGAAATTTTCAGAGCATTTTGTTTTTTCTTTGTTTTTTAGAAGAGTTCAAACACTTTTGTAGTTCGTTAGAATCGGGGTTTGGTGGTGCCCATACTCGTTCGGTTTATCGTTGTATCATGTGAAACAATCGTCTCACGTTCTACTGCACCTACAGTATGGGACGAATTTATTTTAAGGATATTATTGACATCAACAAGCCTCGGGAAAGTGAAGAAGCAGTGGTTCGGTTCTGGATCAACTTTACCAATTTCAGGGTCTGCCCCCGCTCTCAGGGTCTGCCCCCGCTCTCAGAGTCTGCCCCCGCTCTCAGCCTCTACTCTCAGCCTCCGCTCTCAGGGTCTACCTCTGCTTTCAGCTTCCGCTCTCAGGGTCTACCTCTGCTCTCAGCCTCTGCCGTCAGGGTCTGCTCTTAGGGTCCACCGTGAGGGTCTGCTCCGTGGGTCTAATTTTAGGGTCTGCCGAGAAGGTTTGATTTCAGGGTCTACCGATAGGGTCTACTGGGCTAAAATTAAACCTTATTCGGATTTCCAACCAATTATTGTATTTGTAACTACCAAAATATTTGTAATATTTGCACTACAGTCTTAAAACAAAATTCGACTCTATGGATATGGAAAACAGTCCAAACACAGTAGATCCGAATATGGCAGCCTCTTCGGCTGGCCAGAATGCAATAGCAGCCTCTTCGGCTAGCCAACTTGCTTCAGCCTCTAGGCTTAATATGGCAGCCACTGTGGCTGGCCAAGGTGTTGCTGCCTCTATGGCTAGATAACCTGTTGGACATATGAGTCATGTCAATCTGGCCGCGGAAAAACCTGAAAAATTCAGTGGTTAGAATTTCAAACGGTGGCAACAGAAAATGTTTTTCTACTTGACCACGTTGAACCTTGCGAGGTTCCTAAAGGAAGATGCTCATGTAACCAAAGAGGGTGAGACTGATATTCAAATGATCAGTGCTATTGATGCTTGGAAATATTCTGAATTCGGAATTATGTGCTGAATGGGCTAAGTGATTCCTTGTACAGTGTGTACGCCGAATGAAAACAGCAAAATAGCTTTGGGAGTCTTTAGATCGAAAATATAAAATTGAGGATGTCGGTACTAACAAATTTTTCGTAGGCCGATTCTTAGATTTTAAGATGGTTGATTCCAAAACTGTGTTGAGCCAAGTACAAGAACTGCAGATTATTCTAGCAGAAATTCATGCTGAGGGGATGATTTTAAGTGAAACCTTCCAAGTAGCCTCGATAATTGAGAAACTACCACCTAGTTGGAAAGATTTCAAGAATTATCTGAAGCATAAACGAAAAGAAATGAGCATTAAAGACTTGGTTCTTAAGCTCAGAATTGAGGAAGATAACCAATTATCTGACAATAGAGGAATATCTCATGAGGCCAAGGTAAATGTTGTTGAACATGGCCATAAGAACAAGAACCTCAAGAACCTAAATGAGGAGTTTCCAAGAAATCCAAGTTTCAAGGAAGATGCTTCAACTGTGACAAAATGGGTCACAAGTCTTCTGAGTGCAGACTGCCAAGAAGAATAAGAAACAAGAGGCTAATGTGATGGAAAATGTGACTGAAAATGCTTCAGACATTAACCTCTCTGCTGTTGTTTTCAAGGTGAATCTGGTGGGTTCTAACCCAAGAGAGGGTGGATTGATACTGGTGCCACTCGAAAAGTGTGCTCGGACAAGAGCATGTTTTCTTCATTTGAACCTGCTGGTAATGGGGAAAAAATATACATGGGAAATTCAGCAACATCTGAGATTGAAGGTCAAAGAAAGGTGATTCTGAAGATGACCTCTAGGAAAGAGTTAACTCTGAACAATTTTCTGTATGTACCAGAAATACGAAAGAATCTTGTGTCTGGATCACTTCTAAACAAGCATGGATTCCGGATGATGTTCGAGTTTGATAAAGTAGTTTTGACTAAAAATGGGATGTATGTTGGAAAAGGGTATGTAACTGATGGGCTTTTTAAGCTCAATGTAATGGTTGTTAAACCCAAGAATATCAATAAAACTAGTTCTTCTGCTTATATTGTTGAGTACTCTAATCTATGGCATGGTAGATTAGGACATGTTAATTTTAATTCATTGCGGAAATTAATTAACATGAATCACATTCCCGATTTTAAAATTGATAACACACATAAGTGTGATACTTGTGTTGAGGTAAAACTAACTAGATCATCTTTTCATAGTATTGAAAGAAACTCTGAACCACTTGATCTAATTCATACCGATGTTTGTGATTTTAATTCAATACAATCGAGAGGCGGTAATAAATATTTTATTACCTTTATTGATGATTACACAAGATTTTGCTATGTGTATTTGATACAAAGCAAGGACGAAGCTATAGAGAAATTTGTTCTCTATAAGAATGAAGTTGAGAACCAACTGAATAAAAGAATTAAGGAGTTAAGAAGTGATCGTGGTGGTGAGTGTGTTTTTCCTTTTGAATCACTTTGTGAACAAAATGGAATCATACATCAAATCACAGCTCCTTATTCACCTCAATCCAATGGGGTTGCAGAACGAAAGAATCGTACCTTGAAAGAGATGATGAACGCTATGTTAATCAGCTCTGGCTTACCTCAGAATATGTGGGGAGAAGCTGTTTTTATCAGTTAATTACCTTTTAAATAAGGTACCACGGAAAGAAGCAGGGAAAACTCCTTATGAAATATGGAAAGGAAGGGTACCTTCCTATAAATTCCTCCGAGTGTGGGGGTGTTGCCAAAGTAGTCAGTCCTCCACCTAAAAATGTGAAGATAAGACAAAAAATTGTTGATTGCATTTTCATAGGATATGCACATAACAGTAATGCTTATCGATTTCTTGTGCATGAGTCTAATATACCACATATTCACAAGAATACGATAATGGAGTCGAGGAATGCATCCTTTTTCGAAAATGTTTTTCCTTGTAAAACTAATTCGAATTCAAATGTGCACAAACGGGCACATGAGACTATCATTGAAGATAGTCATGGCCGAGAACAAATAAATGTTCCAGAGGATCAACAAGTTTTTGAACTTGAACCAAGACGTAGCAAAAGAGCTAGAACGGAAAAATCATTTGGTCCAGATTTTCTGACTTTTTTGCTAGAGAATGATCATCTAAGCTATAACGAAGCTGTAAGGTCAGCTGATGGTGCTTTGTGGAAAGATGTCATCAATAGTGAAATTGAATCCATCTTACAAAATCACACCTGGGAGTTAGTGAATCTTCCTCCATGATGTAAACCTTTAGGGTCCAAGTGGATTTTCAAAAATAAAATGAAGGCAGATGGATCAATTGACAAGTACAAAGCAAGACTTGTAATTAAATGTTACAGACAACGTGAAGGTCTTGATTACTTTGATACTTATTTTCTCTGTAACTAGAATAAATTCCATAAGGATGATACTAGCGATTGAGCTCTGCGCAATCTTGAGGTACATCAGATGGATGTGAAAACAGCATTTCTGAATGGAGATTTAGATGAAGAAATCTACATGGAACAACCTGAAGGCTTTATAGCTCCAGGACAAGAAAAAAAAAGTCTGTAAGTTAGTAAAATCCTTGTATGGATTAAACAAGCTCTGAAACAATGGCATAAAAAGTTTGATGACACCATGTTGGCAAATGGTTTCAAAATCAATGAATGTGATAAATGCATTTATGTCAGAGAGACAGAAGTTGGCAATGTCATTTTATGTCTCTACGTTGATGACATATTGATTGTCGTGAGTAATGTTAAAATGGTGAAATCTACCAAGAATATGTTGAAATCTAAGTTTGACATGAAAGACATGGGTCTAGCAGATGTCATTCTGGGAATAAAGATCTCGGGAAGTCCAGATGGACTTATTCTTGATCAGCCGCACTATGTGGACAAATTCTTGGTAAATTCAACAATGATGATTCTGCTGTGGCAAGAACTTATTTAGATGTGAGTCTACACCTATCAAAGAATAGGGGATATGGTATATCTCAAGTAGAATACTCTAGAGTGATCGGGAGTTTGATGTATCTATCGAGTTGTACAATGCCTGATAGAGCTGTACAGTAAACAAGCTCAGCAGATATACGAGTAATCCAGGGGCTGATCACTGGAAAGCAATAGTGAGAGTACTTAGGTACTTACGTTTTACTCGTAATTATGGGTTGCACTATCATAGATATCCAGCTGTAGTCGAAGGATACAGTGATGCTAATTGTATATCTGACATGAAAGACTCAAAGTCTACCAGTGGCTATGTGTTTACACTAGCAGGTGCAGCTGTATCGTGGAAATCCTCCAAACAGACTTTGATAACCAGATCTATAATGGAATCAGAATTTATTGCATTTGACAAGTGTGCTGAAGAAGCAGAATGGCTTCGAAATTTTCTAGAGGATATTCCAAGTTAGCCTAAGCCAGTGCCAGCAATTTGCATTCATTGCGATAGTCAATCTGCAATTGGAAGGGCACATAACAATATGTATAATGGTAAGTCTAGACATATTCATCGTAGACACAATACCGTTAGACAATTACTCTCTACTGGAGTTATTTCAATTGACTATGTAAAGTCAAAGGATAACATTGCGGATCCGCTAACCAAAGGGTTAAATAGAGAGTTAGTTGTGAAATCATCGAGGGGAATGGGACTAAAGCCCATTAGATAAATGTTTATTACGAAGGAAAACCCAACCTTGTTGACTGGAGATCCCAAGATCTAGGTTCAATAAGACAACCTACTCGTAAAAGACATAATTGGATCACTGTGGGGGTTACCCTCTAGTCCATTCCTATGGTGAAATGAAACAGTGATGCTCGTATGGATAGAGGTTAAGCAAAGGCTTTTAATGATTCTTATGCTTCGGGAATCCGAGCAGAGTATTACGAGATACTCTTAAATAAGAAATCACCTATGTGAGAGAGAAGTGGGGCCGCTTCAAAGGAAATTGTATGGGGCACAAGTCTTAGAAACTCTTGCAGAACCAGGTAGTCATGTTCATGGCCAAAATGAATAACAATGAGAACTCAGATGTGTTAGGTAAAATATCTGTGTGATATATATTCTCCATTTACATGAACGGCAGTACAGTTCAATGACATCGCATCCACTGTCAGCCAGTAATTGAGATATATTTTCACAATGGAATGTTGAAAGGCTGAGGCCTACCTATCCTATGCAGGTGTGAACCGTTGAACTCTTCTAGGTCAAAATAAAAATGTTTTATAAAATATTTTTAATTGACGGTTTTCGCCAATTTCATTCATGTGGGGGATTGTTGGAAAATGGTTATGAGTAAGCATTTTGAGGCTCAATTTTAAGCATGGTCCACTTCGTGTTAGTGGTTGTTATTGAATGATTCGGATACTCCTCCGTGAGTAGTTCGAAATGGTATATTCATATGCTTAAAATGGTGCTTGGGTGAATGAGAAATTGTTGCTCAAAGTTCACCCATTGGTGTTGGAAAATAAGGAGAATTGAGCTTGTCCCACATGGGAAAGCTATAGAGGGAAAATGTAGATGGGTAAGAGTTATAAGGATATAGGCTCTCTCTACGTGCGCAGGAGGGGGTGCAAATCAAATCGGAATCAAGCTTGGCTCGTGTGCACCCGCGCGTCCTGCATACACGAATGCCGGACCAAATTGTGGGGGTCCGGCCCAGCCAATTTTTGCATGTCTCCTTAATTTTCCAAGCCTTTTTGAATTTTCATAACAGCTAATTTAATTAGCTTGGTGGTTAAAAAAGTTGAATTTCCATAACAGCTAATTTAATTAGCTTGGTGGTTACAACAAGTGAAAGGCCTCCTATTTATGAGATATAATTAGCATGTTAATGAGCTGTGTTTTCGTTTTATATATATATATATATATACTTCACTGAGATTTTGTTTATAACACAGACAGTTAGAAGAAATTTTCAAGCATTTTGTTTTTTCTTTGTTTTTTAGAAGAGTTCAAACACTTTTGTAGTTCGTTAGGAACGGGGTTTGGGGTGCCCATACTCGTTCGGTTTATCGTTGTATCATGTGAAACAATCGTCTCACGTTCTACTGCACCTACAGTATGGGACGAATTTATTTTAAGGATATTATTGACATCAACAAGCCTCGGGAAAGTGAAGAAGCAGTGGTTCGGTTCTGGATCAACTTTACCAATTTCACAGGGTCTGCCCCCGCTCTCAGGGTCTGCCCCCGCTCTCAGAGTCTGCCCCCGCTCTCAGCCTCTACTCTCAGCCTCCGCTCTCAGGGTCTACCTCTGCTTTCAGCTTCCGCTCTCAGGGTCTACCTCTGCTCTCAGCCTCTGCCGTCAGGGTCTGCTCTTAGGGTCCACCGTGAGGGTCTGCTCCGTGGGTCTAATTTTAGGGTCTGCCGAGAAGGTTTGATTTCAGGGTCTACCGATAGGGTCTACTGGGCTAAAATTAAACCTTATTCGGATTTCCAACCATTATTGTATTTGTAACTACCAAAATATTTGTAATATTGCACTACAGTCTTAAAACAAAATTCGACTCTATGGATATGGAAAACAGTCCAAACACAGTAGATCCGAATATGGCAGCCTCTTCGGCTGGCCAGAATGCAATAGCAGCCTCTTCGGCTAGCCAACTTGCTTCAGCCTCTAGGCTTAATATGGCAGCCACTGTGGCTGGCCAAGGTGTTGCTGCCTCTATGGCTAGATAACCTGTTGGACATATGAGTCATGTCAATCTGGCCGCGGAAAAACCTGAAAAATTCAGTGGTTAGAATTTCAAACGGTGGCAACAGAAAATGTTTTTCTACTTGACCACGTTGAACCTTGCGAGGTTCCTAAAGGAAGATGCTCATGTAACCAAAGAGGGTGAGACTGATATTCAAATGATCAGTGCTATTGATGCTTGGAATATTCTGAATTCGGAATTATGTGCTGAATGGGCTAAGTGATTCCTTGTACAGTGTGTACGCCGGAATGAAAACAGCAAAATAGCTTTGGGAGTCTTTAGATCGAAAATATAAAATTGAGGATGTCGGTACTAACAAATTTTTCGTAGGCCGATCTTAGATTTTAAGATGGTTGATTCCAAAACTGTGTTGAGCCAAGTACAAGAACTGCAGATTATTCTAGCAGAAATTCATGCTGAGGGGATGATTTTAAGTGAAACCTTCCAGTAGCCTCGATAATTGAGAAACTACCACCTAGTTGGAAAGATTTCAAGAATTATCTGAAGCATAAACGAAAAGAAATGAGCATTAAAGACTTGGTTCTTAAGCTCAGAATTGAGGAAGATAACCAATTATCTGACAATAGAGGAATATCTCATGAGGCCAAGGTAAATGTTGTTGAACATGGCCATAAGAACAAGAACCTCAAGAACCTAAATGAGGAGTTTCCAAGAAATCCAAGTTTCATCAAGGAAGATGCTTCAACTGTGACAAAATGGGTCACAAGTCTTCTGAGTGCAGACTGCCAAGAAGAATAAGAAACAAGAGGCTAATGTGATGGAAAATGTGACTGAAAATGCTTCAGACATTAACCTCTCTGCTGTTGTTCAAGGTGAATCTGGTGGGTTCTAACCCAAGAGAGTGGTGGATTGATACTGGTGCCACTCGAAAAGTGTGCTCGGACAAGAGCATGTTTTCTTCATTTGAACCTGCTGGTAATGGGGAAAAAATATACATGGGAAATTCAGCAACATCTGAGATTGAAGGTCAAGAAAGGTGATTCTGAAGATGACCTCTAGGAAAGAGTTAACTCTGAACAATTTTCTTGTATGTACCAGAAATACGAAAGAATCTTGTGTCTGGATCACTTCTAAACAAGCATGGATTCCGGATGATGTTCGAGTTTGATAAAGTAGTTTTGACTAAAAATGGGATGTATGTGGAAAAGGGTATGTAACTGATGGGCCTTTTAAGCTCAATGTAATGGTTGTTAACCCAAGAATATCAATAAAACTAGTTCTTCTGCTTATATTGTTGAGTATCTAATCTATGGCATGGTAGATTAGGACTGTTATTTTAATTCATTGCGGAAAATTAATGAATAATGACATCACATTTTAATTTAAAATTGATAACATAAATAGTGTGATACTTGTGTTGAGGCAAAACTAACTAGATCATCTTTTCATAGTATTGAAAGAAACTCTGAACCACTTGATCTAATTCATACCGATGTTTGTGATTTTAATTCAATACAATCGAGAGGCGGTAATAAATATTTTATTACCTTTATTGATGATTGCACAAGATTTTGCTATGTGTATTTGATACAAAGCAAGGACGAAGCTATAGAGAAATTTGTTCTCTATAAGAATGAAGTTGAGAACCAACTGAATAAAAGAATTAAGGAGTTAAGAAGTGATCGTGGTGGTGAGTGTGTTTTTCCTTTTGAATCACTTTGTGAACAAAATGGAATCATACATCAAATCACAGCTCCTTATTCACCTCAATCCAATGGGGTTGCAGAACGAAAGAATCGTACCTTGAAAGAGATGATGAACGCTATGTTAATCAGCTCTGGCTTACCTCAGAATATGTGGGGAGAAGCTGTTTAATCAGTTAATTACCTTTTAAATAAGGTACCACGGAAAGAAGCAGGGAAAACTCCTTATGAAATGTGGAAAGGAGGGTACCTTCCTATAAATTCCTCCGAGTGTGGGGGTGTCTTGCCAAGTAGTCATTCCTCCACCTAAAAGGTGAAGATAAGACAAAAAATTGTTGATTGCATTTTCATAGGATATGCACATAACAGTAATGCTTATCGATTTCTTGTGCATGAGTCTAATATACCACATATTCACAAGAATACGATAATGGAGTCGAGGAATGCATCCTTTTTCGAAAATGTTTTTCCTTGTAAAACTAATTCGAATTCAAATGTGCACAAACGGGCACATGAGACTATCATTGAAGATAGTCAGGCCGAGAACACATAAATGTTCCAGAGGATCAACAAGTTTTTGAACTTGAACCAAGACGTAGCAAAAGAGCTAGAACGGAAAAATCATTTGGTCCAGATTTTCTGACTTTTTTGCTAGAAATGATCCTCAAAGCTATAACGAAGCTGTAAGGTCAGCTGATGGTGCTTTGTGGAAAGATGTCATCAATAGTGAAATTGAATCCATCTTACAAAATCACACCTGGGAGTTAGTGAATCTTCCTCCATGATGTAAACCTTTAGGGTCCAAGTGGATTTTCAAAAAAAAATAAGGCAGATGGATCAATTGACAAGTACAAAGCAAGACTTGTAATTAAAGGTTACAGACAACGTGAAGGTCTTGATTACTTTGATACTTATTTTCTTGTAACGAGAAATAAATCCATAAGGATGATACTAGCGATTGAGCTTTGCGCAATCTTGAGGTACATCAGATGGATGTGAAAACAGCATTTCTGAATGGAGATTTAGATGAAGAAATCTACATGGAACAACCTGAAGGCTTTATAGCTCCAGGACAAGAAAAAAAGTCTGTAAGTTAGTAAAATCCTTGTATGGATTAAACAAGCTCTGAAACATGGCATAAAAAGTTTGATGACACCATGTTGGCAAATGGTTTCAAAATCAATGAATGTGATAAATGCATTTATGTCAGAGAGACAGAAGTTGGCTATGTCATTTTATGTCTCTACGTTGATGACATATTGATTGTCGGGAGTAATGTTAAAATGGTGAAATCTACCAAGAATATGCTGAAATCTAAGTTTGACATGAAAGACATGGGTCTAGCAGATGTCATTCTGGGAATAAAGATCTCGAGAAGTCCAGATGGACTTATTCTTGATCAGTCGCCGCACTATGTGGACAAATTCTTGGTAAATTCAACAATGATGATTCTGCTGTGGCAGAACTTATTTAGATGTGAGTCTACACCTATCAAAGAATAGGGGATATGGTATATCTCAAGTAGAATACTCTAGAGTGATCGGGAGTTTGATGTATCTATCGAGTTGTACAAGGCCTGATATAGCTTGTACAGTAAACAAGCTCAGCAGATATACGAGTAATCCAGGGGTGATCACTGGAAAGCAATAGTGAGAGTACTTAGGTACTTACGTTTTACTCTCGTAATTATGGGTTGCACTATCATAGATATCCAGCTGTAGTCGAAGGATACAGTGATGCTAATTGGATATCTGACATGAAAGACTCAAAGTCTACCAGTGGCTATGTGTTTACACTAGCAGGTGCAGCTATATCATGGAAATCCTCCAAACAGACTTTGATAGCCAGATCTACAATGGAATCAGAATTCATTGCATTAGACAAGTGTGCTGAAGAAGCAGAATGGCTTCGAAATTTTCTAGAGGATATTCCAAGTTGGCCTAAGCCAGTGCCAGCAATTTGCATTCATTGCGATAGTCAATCTGCAATTGGAAGGGCACATAACAATATGTATAATGGTAAGTCTAGACATATTCGTCGTAGACACAATACCGTTAGACAATTACTCTCTACTGGAGTTATTTCGATTGACTATGTAAAGTCAAAGGATAACATTGCGGATCCGCTAACCAAAGGGTTAAATAGAGAGTTAGTTGTGAAATCATCGAGGGGAATGGGACTAAAGCCCATTAGATAAATGTTTATTACGAAGGAAAACCCAACCTTGTTGACTGGAGATCCCAAGATCTAGGTTCAATGGGACAACCTACTCGTAAAAGACATAATTGGATCACTGTGGGGGTTACCCTCTAGTCCATTCCTATGGTGAAATGAAACAGTGATGCTCGTATGGATAGAGGTTAAGCAAAGGCTTTTAATGATTCTTATGCGTCGGGAATCCGAGCAGAGTATTACGAGATACTCTTAAATAAGAAATCACCTATGTGAGAGAGAAGTGGGGCCGCTTCAAAGGAAATTGTATGGGGCACAAGTCTTAGAAACTCTTGCAGAACCAGGTAGATGTTCATGGCCAAAATGAACATAACAATGAGAACTCAGATGTGTTAGGTAAAATATCGGTGTGATATATGTTCTCCATTTACATGAACGGCAGTACAGTTCAATGACATCGCGTCCTTGTCAGCCAGTAAATGAGATATATTTTCACAATGGAAGGTTCAAAGGCTGAGGCCTACCTATCCTATGCAGGTGTTGAACCGTTGAACTCTTCTAGGTCAAAATAAAAATGTTTTATAAAATATTTTTATTTGACGTTTTTCGCCAATTTCATTCATGTGGGGGATTGTTGGAAAATGCTTATGAGTAAGCATTTTGAGGCTCAATTTTAAGCATGGTCCACTTCGTGTTAGTGGTTGTTATTGAATGATTCGGATACTCCTCCGTGAGTAGTTCGAAATGGTATATTCATATGCTTAAAATGGTGCTTGGTGAATGAGAAATTGTTGCTCAAAGTTCACCCATTGGTGTTGGAAAATAAGGAGAATGAGCTTGTCCCACATGGGAAAGCTATAGAGGGAAAATGTATATGGGTAATGAGTTAATAAGGATATAGGCTCTCTCTACGTGCAGGAGGGGGTGCAAATCAAATCGGATCAAGCTTGGCTCGTGTGCACCCGCGCGTCCTGCATACACGAATGCCGGACCAAATTGTGGGGGTCCGGCCCAGCCAATTTTTGCATGTCTCCTTAATTTTCCAAGCCTTTTTGAATTTTCATAACAGCTAATTTAATTAGCTTGGTGGTTAAAAAGTTGAATTTCCATAACAGCTAATTTAATTAGCTTGGGGTTACAACAAGTGAAAGGCCTCCTATTTATGAGATATAATTAGCATGTTAATGAGCTGTTTTTTTCGTTTTAATATATATATATATATTACTTCACTGAGATTTTGTTTATAACACAGACAGTTAAGAAATTTTCAAAGCATTTTTTTTTTCTTTGTTTTTTTTGAAGAGTTCAAACACTTTTGTAGTTCGTTAGGAACGGGGTTTGGTGGTGCCCCTACTCGTTCGTTTTATCGTTGTATCATGGGAAACAATCGTCTCACGTTCTACTGCAACTATGGTAGGGGACGAATTTGTTTTAGGATATTGTTGACATCAACAAGCGTCGGGAAAGTAAAGAAGCAGTGGTTCAGTTCTGGATCAACTTTATCAATTTCAGGGTCAGCCCCCGCTCTTAGGGTCTGCCCCCGCTCTCAGGGTCTGCCTCCGCTCTCAGCCTCTGCTCTCAGCCTCCGCTCTCACGGTCTACCTCTGCTCTCAGTCTCTGCTCTCAGCCTCCGCTCTCAGGGTCTACCCCTGCTCTCAGCCTCTGCCGTCAGGGACTACTTTCAGGGTCCGCCGTGAGGGTCTGCTCCGTGGGTCTGATTTCAGGGTCTGCCGAGAAGGTCTGATTTCAGGGTCTACCGATAGGGTCTGCTGGGCTAAAATTAAGCCTTATTCGGATTTCCTACCAATTATTGTATTTGTAACTACCGAAATATTTGTAATATTTGCACTACACAAAATCATCTTGAGCGCTATGGCACTAACATGTTTAAGAACCTAAGACGAGGTAAAAAAATCACCATGTACAAGGCATTGGAGTTCGTCAAATCGGGGATGGTTGTGGGGCTCGGAACTAAACTCCACAACCAAGCATGCAGTAGATAAAATTGTCCAGCTATTGCACCAGGGGAAGCTGAAGATACCCACTTCAAAAATCGTTTCTCTAGGTGTTCTTTTATCATATATATTGATTCGTATCTACTTATTAATCTGTCAATAAACGGTGCTAATGAAATTGATCCGTATATAAATTTGGCGGAAGGCCGAGGTAGGTTTGTATTCAGAGGAAAATGGTGGAGAGTGCTTCTAAAACGTTCATGGTTATTGTTGATGATTCGAAATTGGTGAGTCATTTGGAGGCAGTGGGCTGGTTATGCCTGTTGAAGAGATTGCTGGATTTGTTTGAAAATAGTGGGTGTGTGTTGCAAGTGAAGCAAATATTAAGGATTGCTGGCCTGGTTAAGCATGGAATGTTCTTTGATAAAACTACATTTGTGATTGTTGCAGGCGACCAACAAGAACACGTAGTTTTTGAAATTGGCATCAAGAACAAATTAAGGATTCTTAATGTTTAATCTTTTTATTTTTTTTTAATTTATGAAAATATGAAAGGATAAAAATGTCATGCCATGTCAAGCAGTAATTAACGGGGGCTGTCATTTGATAAAGAACAAATTCACACGATAACTTTTTGGCACAAAAAAAAAAATCATAGTCTTGATTTCGTAAATGAGTAAGATCATAAAGTTCTTTTTTTTTTGGGTACTTTTCCTTAAAATTATCATTTGGATTAAGTTTATCAATAATAAATTGAGGACATATCTTCGGTAGGATATGCTTGATATCCTTACTTGGTACTTACGCTCTTATCATTTGTAGTTTATTTATATTCAATCATCTAATAAAATAAATGATAAGAGAAAATTAAGGTTACTATATAACGTTGTTTCAGGGAAACACGATATACCTCGAATCATTTAAAAAAAAAAAAAATAGAATCCCTTAATATCTATACAAAAAAACGCATTACGTGCTCTCAAATGGGGCACGTAAAATTTTATTTTGGATTTGAAAAATATTCTGATCACTTCATTAAAACGCAGTTCACAAGTGCTTTTTGAATTTTAATTTATGCTCCATGAAAGTCATTGGTCATATGGATCGATAGTTAGCTTGAATCTTGGGCAATTTAAGTGACTGTTTATCCCAAATTTAAGGTCCATAAAAAAAATGTGCTTTTATATTTAAGTTTATTTTAAAATTAAAATTATTTAGTTATTATATTTTAGTAAATGTTTACCTTCATTTTTGTTATTTTCTAAACAAATAATTTAATTATTTTTTTTTCCAGAAATATCTTTAATGGAACTTGTATATTTCACGCTCTCATTATTATTATTATTTTTTTGCTAAAAAATACATAAATAATAATATGACAATGTCAAAATAACATTATTTTTTCAAATCTTATCATCATATTATTTTTAAAAAAGAGTGGAAAGCATTAGCATCGGCTTCTTTATTTTTTATTCTAAACTTTAGATTAATAGTTTATTTTAGCTATTGGCTTTAGCTATTCACAATATCGCAGTTTCCTATTATTAACTTATCTTAATTCCTTTAAAAAAAACTTATCTTAATCAAGTATTTTTTTTTTAAAAAAGAAAAGAGATAGAAATTAATTTTTAATAGGTTGAGAGAGAGAAAGAAAATAATATTTAATGTTCTGGGTAAGAGAAGAGAGATAAATTAAAATAATATTTAATTTCGGAGAACTTTTTTTGGATCTCTAAATTAGAAAATTCTATTCTATTATGTCACTTATCCAACAATCTAAGAATATCTTGCTATGCGTGTTAAATAATAAAAAATAACTAAATAAATGATATTTTTATTTAATACAATTATATTATATTATATAATTATTAGTTGATACTATCACATCACTCATATAACGGTGATACTAAAAAATTATTTCTCAAAATTTAAGAGTAAACTTTAACTAATCTAAAATTCGTATTAGGTTTAAAGAATTGTATTAATATTTTAGCGTGTACTCTCCAAATTTTGGAGAGATTAGTAGTTTTAACTAAGCTGATGTGAATGAATTCTTTAAGAACTCGCCTGGAATAGCATTTGATAACAATTATAGAAAATGACAAAGATGATTCTAACTAAATTCACTCATAATTTCTTTCAATTATGATTTATTTACACCCAATATCATAAAATCTGCAGCTATTATTATTTTGATGGCTTCATATATGCATTTCTATTGAAAAAACAAAACAAAGAACAAAAAACAAAAAGATACTAAATGAAAATTGATATATTGAGATTTAAAGATAATATGGTTACTGTAATTTGTGGGGGTAAAGACTTCATAGTAAGGAAAATCTGCAGGTTTAATTAGATCTAGATAAGTCTTTTTTTTTTTATGTAATTTCCTCTAATAATAAAACTATTATTACAAAAATATGTTTTGAAATGACTATATTATTTAATGGGTGCACATGACATGAGAATTTTTAATAATTTTGGGCATCATAGTTTATACAGGTCGTTGATCGAAATGTTTATGTAGAAGCATAAAAGCCTCTGAATCACAGAGCTTTTTGTCCTTGACTTTATAGCTCTCAGTTGCTTATATTATAATTAATACAAAGATATTCGACATTATTCTTTTTTATTGTCTCAATATGAAATCTAATAACTTTGGAGAGTACATACCATCATGGATAATTAATCAGTTCTTGTTGTGTAGATTCTGATTTTCGCTCGAGGTCTACAATCGAGAATTTGTAAAGGAGGCAATGGTGATCCTGCAAAACGAAAGATGTAGGGTGAACGGAGGAGGTCTACCCACCGGTGTGGTGGATGCCGTAGGCACTCCGACGCCCAAGTCAGCGTTGAAACTAAGGAAATGGTAGGTGGGAAGTCAAAGGTTGGGTGCTACCTTGAACTTCGTAGGGTGCCGTGAGGGCGGTAGTTGGGAGGTGATGAGAGCAGCGGAGAAAATACCGTTCACTCGTGGGTCCCCCTGCTTGAAGTTGAATGTCCCACATATATACATGCCCCTGTAACGTGTGTCTTTATTGCTCTTTGATTGCTCGTCCGTTGGGTCATGGTAACAGTCGTCTTCATGAGGAGCTAATAATGTGTTTTTGCCCGTTGTAGGCTGGAACTGATAGGTTATGAATGGTGTTTATGAACTTGGGTGTTACGTGAGCTGGCCTTTATATGGCCCTTCGGTTACGAGTGTTGGTACTCATTGGGCCTGGGCCTGCATTATGTCTTTGGGGTTTGGTTAGGGGATTTCGGGGGTGCATCCAGTAGTGGTCCTGGAGCCAGAGGTCAAAATTGCCCTTGGACCAAATTTGGCCCGTACATGTTCCATTAATTCGTAAGTGTAATCATACCAAAATTTATGTGAAAACGATCAAAATGTTCAGACAGTTTCGTAAAATGGATAAACACATCATTTTATTTTAAAAAATGAACATATGCATTCTTAAAATTTGATAAAGTGACATATACACTCCAGAATTTCATAAAATTGATAGCTATACCCCAAAATTTCCTTGAGCGATTAAAAAAACTAGTAGCATAAACTATGTTATCTAATTAAAATGTTTACCATTCTCGTCCCCTACTCTCAATTCTAAAAATACATCATGTTTATGAAATTTTGGGAGTGTTTTGTACTTTATGAAATTTTAAGGGTGTATATATCATTTTATTAGCATATGTCCATTTTTAAAAATAAAAAAGTTGTGATTTTCCATTATACGGAATTTTGATGGTGTATATATACTTTGTAATGTCTAGTTCCATGAGGCAAGTATGATCCATGTATGGTGTCATCATCAATCACCTCTGAAGTTATTTTCTACTTTCGATGGTGATTTTCACTTTTGAGATATAAGTCAGAGAAACTTTCGGTGGATTATTATTCACTTATTGAAATTATGAGTCTAAGTTTTGCTATAAATACATAGCTCATTTGTGAGCTTTAGGCATCCCAATAATTAAGCTTCATGTAAAGAAAGTTTAGAAAGTGTATAGAAAGTGAGGTTTTTTGTAAAGTTTCAACACTTGTAAATTATGTTCTTGTAGTAATAGAATTCAGTTTTTTTCCCTCTAAACACTATTTAGTGATCAGAGAATCACAACAAGTGGTATCATGAGCTTTGATTATGCATTGAGGTATTAAAATCGAAGAACAAAACTCAGTTCGGAAAATTCAGGTTTCAGGAATGTTGTCAAAAATCATTTTTGAGCATATCATCAGTTTGTTCACCTGAAGACAAGTACAATGGTATTTTCCACCGATCAAACGAAGGCCGGACTAGCACGTATGCGCCGCACGCACCTGACAGAACACAGCTCACGCACTGCCACTCGTACTACGTACCGCACGCGCTCTATAGGTTGAAGACGACACACATGTCATCCACGTCAGCACCACATCAGAAGTTCCTATACAGTCATCTACCACGTCATAAGTTATGGTACAGTCATCAAACACGTCATCGAAATGTCAGCAGTTTTGGTACAGTCAGCTCCCAAGTCAACAGTTCTGGTACAGTCACCCTACATGTAAACGCCACATCAGTGATTTCGGTACAGTGAATCTACACATAAACGCCATGTCAGCAGCTTTGGTGCAGTCAGCAACCTCGTCATCGCCAAGTCAGCATTTCTAGTACAGTTAGCTGTAACATTAGTATTTTCGGTACAATCAGCTGCCACATCATCTGCCATGCCTTTGACACGCCAACATACTTGCTAAATTTCATTGAACCCCTTAAAGTCTCTAAAATTTATATTTTAGCGCCATAAATTTTTAAAATTTACAAATCAGCCCCTGAGATGGATTTGAACCAACGAAGAGACAATTCTAATTTTTAATCATTCGGACGCAATAGTGACTTCCGATTTATGAAAATCAACCCCGATTTTATCCTATTTTCATTTTAAAACTTAAACTTAAATGGAAATGGAAGATTCAAATTTTGCTGCAATGATTAAGCTGATAGTTATCAATTACTCTCTCTGAAGACCTTGAATGATAGATTATTTGCACTGTAAAAATATGTGCGATGTGATCGAGAAAGAAAGAGTGAAACCAGGTTTTGTCAAAAAGAGTGATTGGAACAAACTCAACAACAGAACTCTTAGTCAGATAAAGCGGTGGATCATCCACATCGTCTTCCACAACGTAGCACATGACATAGATCCGAAATATGGATGAAGCTAGAAGGCATGCACGAGGCCAAGACAGCTCAGAATAAAGCCTTAATAATGAGGCGTTTGGTGAACTTGAAGTTAATTAGTTGAACTTCAGTAGCAGAACACACCAATGAGTTGTAAAGCCTGGTAAACCAGTATTCTTTAGTAGACATGCAACTGAAAGATTAACTACAAGCCCGCATCTTACTTATTTATATTCCTGAGAGCTAAGAGATATTGGTGGTTACTCTCATCGATTCAATTTCATGAGGTAAACTTACCATGTCTATGGTAAAAGATATCTTTTCAAATGATGATGTCAGAAGAAAAGACGTGGGCACAGATCGGACATAAGCCCTCATCACGGAGAATCCAGGAAGACAACGAGATAAAAATCAAGATAAAGGGAGAGGTACAAGCAAAAGTACAGGCAAATCCATATACAGAAGAAAAACTACTTACAAGTGCTACTATTGTGGTATAGAAGACCACTTAAAGAAGAATTACCGAAAGTTATAACGAGAGCATGGTCAAGGCAATTCCCAGTCGAAGAAAAATGATGCGCAGACACTAGTAGTTGTCTCATGAGATGTATTCATCTACTCCATTCAGGAAGAGATACGTCTTCACACCGCAACTCAAGATATTGAGTGGGTGGTAGATATTGCAGCATCCTATCACGTCACCACTCACATGGACTTCTTCACAACATACAAAGTAGGAAACTTTGATGTAGTGAAGATGGTAAATACCAGTTCCTCTCAGATAGTGAGAATTTATGATATTCAGATGCAGAAAAATTGAGGGTGTACAATAACCCTGAAGAATATGAGACATGTTCCAGAACTTCGGCTCAATCTATTATTCGGGGTAACCATTGACAAATAGAGCCATTTTAGCAATGGAACTTGGAGAAAGACAAAAGTTATCATGGCCGTCGCCCGATGACATATTTGTGACACTCTATATGAGACTAATGTGAAGATGCGTGTAGAGAGCCTCAATGTAGTTAAACATAAGGTTTCTCAAAATCTGTGGCACTAGAAACTTGGTCACATGAATGAGAAAAATGTGACACTGAAATCTTCCAGAAATTTTTCGAAATAATTTAAAAAAATAAAAAAACGTTTTGGAAATAATTTAGAAATTTTTTTCCTGAATTTGGGAAATATTAAATATAAATCTCTGTCATCTGCGGGTTAGGATTCTCTTATTTTCCAATTTTACAAGTAAATTATAAATTGAAACTAGAATTGAGAATTGAAAGGACTTGTGCGATTCACTTTCGCTGCACATCTCCACCACTTTCTTGGGTTCTTCTAATTCGTAGCTCGATGTGACGAGGCACATTGCAATAAGCTAGAAGCTTGACGACTTCGCTACTACGATCCCGCTTCTTTTAATCAGTTGGAGCCTTGGAGATTTGATTCAGTTCTCAAGTAGTCAACTGGCACCATTTTTTTTTAAAAAACTCAAGTAATTGAGTAGCTCCAGTTTGATTCATAATTATGTGTGGATTATCAGTAAGTGGGTAATAACTGTTTGCATTTTTCAATTATATGTATTTTATATTTATTATATAGACTAAGTAAGGATAAGCACACACTGAGAGGTGCTTGCTTTTGTAAGTATTAAATTAAAAATGGACCAATATACATAGATATCTAAGGTTTTGAATTTTGAATATAATCGATGTGAGATGAAGTGTTTTAAACATTCAGTCCGTACTTATATACAGTCTATTTTGCTTGCTTATATACAAGTGTTGAAGATCAAATACAAATTATCAAAAATGGTTGTATTAAACGTGTAAAAGAGACCAATATATATGGAAGTCTAAGGTCTTGAATTTGAATATAATCGATGTGGGACGAATTTTTTAAATACTCAGCCTGTGAGCAGAAGACATTTACGAAATGTAATAAATTCAGCATACATATTTAATTTGTTTGTTAAATTTTTATTACAACATACATAGAGTTCGCTAAAAGGCTCATTTTCGCTTATATAAATTTTTTAGCAATGAACTTGTAAATTTCAGTGGATTTGTTAAGTTTTGAACTAGATTTCTGAGTATTATAAGGATCATTGAATTTCTTATCGGATTTTACCGGTATCACTCCGGAATATAAGTACGCCAGAGTAAATGACATCACTTGGAATGAAAGTATATTATAGTTACTGGCATCACGCCACAATGAAAGTATATCGGAATCACTAACATCACTTCAGAATTGATGTACAACGAGTAATGATCACTGGTAATAAAAGTGCACCAGAGTGATGATCAATTCAGAATAAAAGTGCATCAAAGAGATGATAACTCTGGAATGAAATTACATTGAAGTGATGATAACTCCGTAATGAAAATACATCGGAGTCCACATTCATTTCAGAGTCAAAGTGCACCAGAGTGATTGACATCACTCTGAAATAAAAGTGCTCTGGAGTGATTGACATCATTCCGGAATAAAAATGCTCCGGAAAGATGGTCACTCCGGAATAGAAGAGCATCGAAGCGATGATCACTCTGAAACGAAAGCACAACGGAGCGATGATCATTCTGGAATGGAAATGTACCAGAGTGATAAATGAAAGTTCATCAGAGTGCACTTTCATTCCAAAGTAAAAGTGCACCGGAATGATCATCACTCCAGAATGAAAGTGCACCGAGTGATCATTTTGAAATGAAAGTACACCAAAGTTACTGGCATCACGCCACAATGAAAGTACACCAGAGTGACATCACTCCGAAATGGATATACAATGGAGTAATGATCACTCTAGAATTAATGTGCATCAGAGTGATGATCAATACGGAATGAAAGTGCACTGGAGTGATGATAATCCCATAATGAAAGTTCACCGCAGTGTGATAACTATGGAATGAAGTAAACTGAAGTGATGATAACTATGCAATGAAAGTACACTGGAGTGTTTAACACTCCGGAATGAAAGTACACCGGAGTGATGATCACTCCGATTTGAAAGTGCAGCAGAGTGAATGATATTACTCCAAAATAGAAGTGCTCCAGAATGAATGTTCACCGAATGGATGATCACTCCAGAATGGAAATGCATCAAAACGATGATCACTCCAGAATGGAAGTTTACCAGAGTGATCAATGAAAGTTCATCAGAGTTCACTTTCATTTCGGAGTAAAAGTGCACCAGCCGGAATGAAAGTGCAAGAAAGTGATCATCATTCTACAATGAAAGTACAACAGAGTTATAATCACTCCGGGATGAAATCCAGAGGAGTGATCATCACTCCGGAGTGAAAATATGCATAAATGCACTTTCATTCTGAAATGAAAGTCCGACGAAATGATGATCATTCAGGAATGGAGTACACCAGAGCGATTTGAAAATACTAAACCAATGATTTTTAATTTGAAATTCATCACGAGCTCATATAATTGGCCAAGCCCAAACAATGCGATTTTTTCGTCCCATTACTACTATACAAACACATCTAGTATGGAATTATCAAAAGTTGAGCAAAAAAAAAATTATAATAATACTAAATCCAAATGCCTAGAAACTATGCCATGACATCCATTTTAGAACTAATTTAATTAATAAACTAATATCCAGATCTAGGCTCATTTTGATCTAAAGTCCGTTACTAAACCAATATTGTTGTTTCATTAAATAGTGATATTTGACTGACATCACTCTGGAATTGATTTACAACGGAATAATGATCACTCTAGACTGATATCACTCCGGAATTCATGCAATTTCCAAAATTATTCTTCTTGTACAAAACCAAACAGATGTATATTAGAATATCGAAAGTGAAACACATATAAATAGAGACCCCAATGGCTTTCAAATTAAGTGAAAACTCATCCAAACTTGACCCAACAAAGCATTGATTTGTAAGCATGGCTCTTTGTAAAAATATTTCCTTTTGGCACTTTCAGTTGTGAGATATGGGGCCAGGCGCTACCATTTCTACGCACCTAAAGCAACTTTTAGGTCATGTTCTCTTGGATGGAGAGGAGCGGAGAGAGTGAAGGACTTTCCATTCTTTTGCTACATAAGTGGGGAAGGAATTTGAATTCCCTAGGAATTCAATTCCCCCCAAATGGTGGAATTTGGATTCCTCACCAAAGGGTGAGAAATCCAAATTTCTCTCCCAATAAAAACATGAACTTCCAATATTACTATTATTAATTTTTTTTATTATTATTATGTATAATAATTAATATTTTTTTATTTTTTAATATGTAAAATAATTAATCATCTTTCATTACAATATTTATTACAGATTTTTTTAAATATTCATTTAAAAAATATTTATAGTTATTTATTTTGTAATATTTACTTCAAAAAAATATTATAAAATATTTATAGTTATTAATTACCCTTTAAATGAACTAGTTCCAAAATATTTATTACTTTGTCATGTTCACGAAACTGGCTAATACATTTGATCATTATTATATGTGAATAATTTATTACTAATTTATTGGACGGAGACCGGACCAGGACCTATGTCGGGAAAGAGCTTAAAGCCGGCCCGACAGGTCTCAACCTAGGTCCCTCTTCTGTCCCCGTCCCCGGGACGAGACCCAGGCCAGACCCGAAGCTAGGGACGAGACTTGGGGCCGAGACCAAGACCGAGACCTGAGCTGGGACGGGACCTAGGACCGGGAACCGGACCCGGGGCCGAGACATGATTGCGACCGAGCCCTGGGGCCGAGGATTGGGAGTCGGGACCGAGACCCTGCACAATCTCGTTACTAATAATATAATATTATTTATTTAGTTGTTTATTTTTCATATTTATAATTATTTATAAAAATAAATTATTTGTATTTATAATAATTTTATTATAAATATATTTAAAATTATTATAATTAATTAAAACAACGATAATTAAAATAACATCAAATAAATAAATTTTAATTTTAATTAAAAATACTTTTCAAATTTTAGATTATTTTTAATTTATAGTTCATTGATTTAATAAATTAATTATTAATAAATATTGATATTGTGTATAAAATGATAATTTATCCATAAAAATTATATGATTTTTTTCTCTATAAACTTTTCTTGTATTAACCGAACAATGGAATCGAAATCCATCACACATTTCCTCTCCTTTCCGCTCGTCTCATCTCTTCTGCTCTCCTTCCAAACAAACACTACCTTAGAGCTTTGTTTGGGCTCATTTGACCGTTTCAATAAAATTAATAATTATGGAAATTATCATTTGTCAACAGTTAACCTAAAATATGAAATATCTCCGGTTTTTAAAACTTTTTATATGTCCACCCAAGTAATAAAAAAATATTTACATCCAAAAATTAGTAATAGATAAATTTTATACCTAAAAACTAGTTATGAAAAATGATATTTTACACCAAACACGACTAGAAAACACGATTTTAATGACAGTTGTAAAATGGAAGAGATGACGATTTTTCAGCCGCCATCTCAAACGGTGTCATTATAAAAATCATATATTTAATCACGATTAAAAAACCGTTATCGTTTTAAATAAAATAATGACGGTTCTTATAAAAAATCACCATACATTTTAATATTTAATGACCGTTTTAAAAACAAAATTGTCACTAATATTTCATAATAATGACTGTTATATATAAAAACCAATATAATATTTAGAGAGAATATGATGACGATTATTTGTAATAATCGTCATCTTATGTTAGTAGATAATATGACGGTTATTGTAATAAATGTCATCTTATGCTAATAGATAATATGATGGTTACTATAAATAACAGTCATATTATGTTTAATTTTCATTTAAAAATCTCAATTACACACCGTCATTTTTATTCTGGAATTTTATGATTGTTATTAATATAAAATTGTTATAGTATCACCTGAGTATTCAATGACGGTTATATAATAAATCGTCATTAAATATTTGGAGAAATGACGTCGGTTATTTTACAAACCGTCATTGTTACTCACTTAATATAATTTATGACGAATATTTATTTAAACTGTCGTCTTTTTTAAAAAATTATGACGGTTAATTATGACGCGTATAACCGTCATAATTTTTTTTAATATCGGTTTTTATACTAAACCTTCATAAATTATCCGTCATTTTTATGCAATTGTGTAATAGTGAAAAATTAATAATTTAAATGTAAAATATCTTTTTTAATAACTTGTGGTGGACATATGAAAATTTCAAAAATCAAGAATATTTTTTTAATTTTAACTTAAGATTGGGATGCACATATGATAATTTCCATATTAACCATAAAAAAGGGGATGGCTATGGGATAGCCTAAACAGAAGATGGGTTGGGGTTATAAATTTAATTAAATTAAGGGTCCAAATTGAAAAAAATTAATATATATTACAATAATGAAATTAAAAAAAAAATCTAATTTATCGATAAAACGTCACATATTTTTAAATTATTCTCATTGCTCCAAAATTCAAAACCGCTCGCATTCAAATCTTTACCATTTTCAATTCTCACTCATACTACATGCAATTTTTTTTTTTTTTAATCGTAGTACTACCAAATGCATTTTATTGTACTAAGAAATATACAATTTTTTTTTTTTAAGTTTTCCATTATAAATACTGATAAACATAATTAACCAGGCTTGAAGTCAACCTAACGTCTCTCAAGCTAGATGTATCAATATTAAGTCTAACTCAAAAATCTGAAAAAAAAACTCAGATCTTCTATACGATATTACAAAAAAATGGAGATTAAAGACCGAATATTTGGTCGGTAATCTCAAAAATTCAGTCAATAATAATGATTATTGATCGAATTTTTTCAGTCTGTATATGACTTGACGATAATAAATTACCGATCGAAATAAGATCGATCGGTAAATTATCGACTGAATTACCTACCGAGATATTCGGTCGATAATTTCTTAAAAAAAATTCTGGTCGGTAAACTCATTGCATTTAAAAAAAAAATTGACAGGCCGCACACCTGGTCCTTAGTACCACCCAAAGACGGGCCCAGACTAAACTCACACAATTCACATTTAATTATATAAATTAATACAATTGGTGTGACTTGAATCATTGATCTCAAGATATAAAAAATGTAAAGAATATGTGTGTGTGTGATATTAAATATTATATATAAGTTACCGACCGAAACTTAATTCGGTCGATAAAATGTCTACTTTTTTTTATATAATTAATATTATTTTAAAGACTGAATTTCATTCGATCGCTATTTATTATCAATTACAGACTAAATATTCGGCCGGTAATTATTGACACCATAAAATAGCACCGAATTAGTCTTCAGCGTCATGTTACAGTTACAGACTGAATATCAACTGAATATTCGGTCGATATTTAGTCAGAATTTATTTTTTTATTTTTCTCGGTCGGTATTTTCGGTCGATAATTATATATTTTCTTATAGTGCGAGACAAGGTGTCTAATTAACTAAGAAAGCAATTGCTGATAAGAAGAAAATTCATTTTTTAAATTGAGATTGTGGCATGAATTGAATTATCATATAAAAATATTTCTTAGAAAAAAAAACTATTTTTGATAAGATTACACAATCAAGATGAGTAATTGAAGGGATAAAATCAAGGGATCTCAAATCTTTAATAATTTGTAACATTTATCCAGTAATTAATTCTTTCCTTTTATTGTAATCTCTTTTGTATTTCAAATTTCAAACATTGTGTATATATAATGCTTAATGGCATTATGAATAGTAAGAGAGAAATATTATTCAAACTTGTCTTCTCTTCATGGTATCAGAGCTGAGATCCATTATCTAAATTTTTTTTTTCCGACCACATTCTCCCCCTTTTCTGTTCAATGGCCACCGATGGTACCCAAAATGTCATCCCCAATGCCCAAGACCCAACAAAACCTCTAATCATTGTTACTATCCACAACTCAATCAAACTCACATCAACAAATTACCTCTCCTGGAAAACCCAAATTGAAGCCACCCTCATCGGCTATGACCTACATGATTACATTGATGGAAATCAACCCACCCCACCACGTACAATCAACACAAACAATGTACTTCTCCCAATCTCCGCATATCGCACCTGGCTACGCCAAGACAAACTAATCTTTGCAGCTCTGGTCGGCACCCTCTCACCATCTCTGGTTCCTCTCATCACCCAATCTACCACCACCTATGAAGCCTGGCAAACCCTTGCCAACACCTATGCCCGCCCCTCTCGTGGTCATATCAAACAACTCAAAGATCATCTTAAACACATCACCAAAGGCCCAAAATCAATAACCGAGTACATGCAATCTATCAAACAAAACCACGCCGATCAACTAGCCGCCCTTGGAAAACCTCTTGACAATGAAGATCTCATTGAAAAGGTACTTGATGGACTTGATGATACCTATCAGTCCATCATCGACTCTGTCAATGGCCGTGACTCAACTATTTTGTTTGATGAACTCCATGAAAAACTTATCAACAAGGAGTTATCTCTCAACAACAGGACTAAAACACCTTCCCACCCCGCATCTGCCCATCCCACCAATGTTCGGACATACAATCGACCTCATCCTCATCACACTGCCCAGCCCGGTCGGTTTGCCCCACCCACCAACAACCCTCAACCGCCCAGAAACACTCCCAACAGCCCTAGAACAGACCGACCACCTACTCGTCCTTTTCTTGGTCGGTGCCAATGGTGTCACAACCAAGGTCATGTGGTCTCCCAATGCCCTCTCTTCCGCCAACACTTTCCACATGCGCAACAACCACCCCGCCCCAACAACTACAACAGCCCTCGCCAAAGCAGTCCCTGGCAATATCAAGCTAATGTCATCACCACCTCTTCCGCAAACCCAGCCTGGCTTCTCGACAGTGGAGCCTCACATCATGTCACTACCGATCTCCACAACCTTGCTCTCCACACTCCATATGACGGCACAGATGAAATCATGATTGGTGACGGCACTGCACTCCCTATTTCTCATCATGGTTCTACCTCTCTTAAAACTCATTCTCACTCTTTCAACTTATCTAATGTTTTATATGTTCCCACTATGAAACGTAATCTTATCTCCATTTCACAATTTTGCAAGTCCAATAAAACTTCCATTGAGTTCTTACCCTCTTCCTTTCATGTGAAGGATCTTCGCACGGGGGCAATTCTATTGCAGGGTCGGACTAAAGATGGTGTATACGAATGGCCGGCCTCCCCCACTCGGTCCCCTCTAGTCACCTTTCCAGTGTCAGAACTACTATACCTGAGTGGCATCATCGGCTCGGGCACCCATCCTCGTCGGTCTTCAAAAATATCATGTCCTCATTTAATTCAGATGTTGCTCTTTCCTCTTATCTTAAATTTAATTGTAATTCGTGTCAATGCAATAAAAGTCACAAGCTACCGTTCTCTTCATCTACTCTTACTACACTCTACACCTCTTGAGGTTATATACACTGATTTATGGACCTCCCCGGTCTACTCGTTTGATAACTTCAAATACTATATAATCTTTGTCGACCACTTCACCAAATATATTTGGCTTTATCCCCTCAAACGAAAGTCGGACACTAGAGATGTCTTTGTACACTTCAAGGCACTAGTCGAAAAATTCTTCAACCCGACCAATCCTCACTCTCTACTCCGACAATGGGGGGGAATATCAAGCTCTCTCTTCCTTCCTCACCATCAATGGGGTCTCACATCTCACTTCCCCTCCTCACACTCCAGAACACAATGGGTACTCTGAACGTCGTCACCGACATATAGTCGAAACAGGCCTCTCACTCCTTACCCACTCATCCATGCCTCTTTCATACTGGCCCTTTGCCTTTTCCACTGCCGTCTACCTTATAAATCGCATGCCTACACCGACCTTACAACACAAATCACCTTATCTCCAACTCCTCGGCCATATGCCGAACTACTCAAAGCTGCGCAGCTTTGGCTGTCTCTGCTACCCTTGGCTTCGCCTTATACATCTCACAAACTAGAGTCCAGGTCCTCTCCCTGTGTCTTCGTCGGCTATTCTCTCACTCAGAGAGCTTATCTCTGTATCGACCCCTCCACATTTAGGGTTTACTCCTCCCGACATGTCCGATTCGTTGAGTCAATCTTTCCCTTTGCCACATCACAAAAATCCCCTACCCATACCACCCCGTCCACTATCTCTGAATGGTCCTCCATGACCTTCCCGATCCTGAACTCACCAACACCGACTACCGACCCTGCACCACCACAGGATGTACCACCCACTGGTGCTCCTATCCCAACCCGCCTTCCTACACACAACAATTCCACAAGTATCACCACTACACAGGTCATAGCCGACCACCCGCACCCTGACCGACCAGATGAACCACTCAGAATACCATCATTACCCGACCACACCAACCGACCACATAACCTATCGCATCAACCACACAACCCCGATCACACAGGTATCGCACGAACCGACCTACCATCCCTCCCCTTTAACACAAACCTCGACCGACCACATGATCACTCAACATCAGCACACATACCGACCATACCAACCGCCCGACCACATGATCTCTCAACATCAGTCAACATAGCCGACCACACCATAACCGACCATACCAAAACCGCCCGACCACATGATCCCTCAACATCAGTCAACATAGCCGACCACACCACAACCGACCACCCAAAACAACCCTCCAGCACAGCACGTGTTATTGTTACAAGGTCCAAGAACAACCTTCATAAACCGATCCAAAACTTAACCTCAACACCCAGCTTCATCACCCTACACTCGAACCCTCCAACATTACCCAAGCCCTCAAGGACCCTAAATGGCGACAAGCTCTGACAGAAGAATATAATGCTCTTCTTCACAATGGGACCTGGGAACTAGTGCCACCCAGTCCCGACCAAAACCTGGTCGGCTGTAAATGGATCTTTCGCACAAAATTTAATGCTAACGGTTCTATTGACAGGTACAAAGCTCGATTAGTTGCCAAAGGATTCCATCAACGTCCCGGTGTGGATTACTATGAAACCTTCAGCCCAGTCGTCAAGCCGACCACTGTTCGAATTGTTCTCAGCCTTGCGGTCAGTCAAGGATGGTCTCTTCGACAACTTGATATCAACAATGCCTTTCTTCAAGGCAGTCTCACTGAAGATGTCTATATGTCCCAACCCCTTGGTTTCATTGATCGGGACCATCCCCGTCACGTCTGTAAACTTAAAAAGGCCATCTACGGTCTCAAACAGGCCCCTCGAGCATGGTACCATGAACTACGTCAATTTCTTCTAAAGTCCGGCTTCACCAACTCACACGCGCCGACACCTCACTGTTCATCTTCAACAACAGCACACCCACGTTATATCTCCTAGTCTATGTCGACGACATCATCATAACCGGGAATAATGTTCAAGCTGTCCACAGATTCATTACCCAACTCTCACAGCGCTTCTCTCTCAAGGATCTTGGCCAACTTGCTTATTTCCTTGGGGTGGAGGTCACTAACCACAACAATGATCTTTTCTTAAGTCAACGCAGGTACATTGCCGATCTACTGACCAGAAACCATATGATTGATGCCAAGCCAGCCCAACTCCTATGGCAACAAACCCGACACTCACATTACATTCTGGCTCTCCTTTACCTGATCCGACCGAGTACAGAACTGTTGTTGGCAGCCTCCAGTATCTCTCACTCACTCGACCGGACATTGCTTATACTGTGAACAAACTTTCTCAGTTCATGCATCAACCGACCACTGATCATTGGCATGCAGTTAAGCGATTACTGCGATATCTCTGTGGCACTCTGGACCATGGCATATTCCTCCGCCACAACTCCCCTCTCGCACTTCATGCCTTCTCCGATGCTGATTGGGCTGGTAACAAGGATGATTACACCTCCACAGGTGCTTACATAGTCTATCTTGGTCACAATCCTATCTCCTGGAGCTCCAAGAAACAACGCACGGTTGCTCGATCCTCCACTGAAGCTGAGTACCGATCAGTAGCCTCCACTGCTGCAGAAATTAGATGGATTTGTGCTCTTCTTACCGAACTTGGCGTTACTCTCTCTCCCCAACCAGTCATCTACTGTGACAATGTTGGTGCAACCAATTTATGCTCCAATCCTGTGTTCCACTCGCGAATGAAACATGTCGCGCTCGACTACCACTTCATCCGGGAACAAGTTCAGACTGGTCTACTCCGGGTCTCCCACATCACTGGAGCTGATCAACTAGCAGACGCCCTCACCAAACCACTTGCTCGGTCTCCTTTCAACACACTAAAGTCCAAGATCGGCCTCTCTCCCCGACCGTCGATCTTGCGGGGGCATGATAAGATTACACAATCAAGATGAGTAATTGAAGGGATAAAATCAAGGGATCTCAAATCTTTAATAATTTGTAACATTTATCCAGTAATTAATTCTTTCTTTCCTTTTATTGTAATCTCTTTTGTATTTCAAATTTCAAACATTGTGTATATATAATGCTTAATGGCATCATGAATAGTAAGAGAGAAATATTATTCAAACTTGTCTTCTCTTCCCTTTTCAATTTTCTCCATAAAAAGGAGTATTTTGGATGAATTCTCTGAATTGTGTTTTTTTTTGTGATTGGAAAGTAGATACAATTAATCATCTTCTCATCTCATGTTAATTCGTTTGGAAAGTGTGATCTTAGATTTTTTGATTGGTGAGATATTGAAGGGTATCTCTAAATAATCCGACTATATTGTTTGAATCTCTTAATTTTTTGTGTTATGAAAGAAAATCATCTGATTTTATGACAACTTATTTACGACTCATTATGATGTATTTGGCTTCATTATATATATTTGGTAAAATAACTTTGCTATCCTAAACTTGGAAACCTCTAATTGTGAGAAAATCTCTATGTGATTGTCTATCAAATACGAATATTTCACTTTTTCAGAGTTTGATTTGAAAATATCTCCTTCCAGTACTAAATCTTGGATTTATTTGCATTGATCTTGTAATTCTCTTTTTCTGTTCTATGATCTCTCTATGTTATAATTTTCAAATACTTATCATTGGTGAATCTTATTTTCTTTAAAGGACGTGGTTTAATGGTGTAGGATTTAAGATTTCATTTTGAGTTTTATGTTCAAATTTAGAGAGTGCGTTTCTTGTAAGAGTTTGAGACAGCCGGAGATTTTACTTTACTACTCCGTTTAAAGCCCGAAATGGGTGATTTGACAATAAAATTTCAATAATTCCAAAAAAAAAAATCGTTTTATTTATTTATTTATAATATTACTCAACCCCTATTCGTCACAAAAAAAAAGATGAAGTAGATATTGATTCGTGCATGCCGGTCAAATTTGACCTACTGATAGATATACCTTTTATTTGATAGATAAATATTTCCACATTTTAAACAAAATGATAGATCTAACCATTTTTAATATCACTAATTTTATATTATATATATTATATATTTATTAAAGATGAAATGTCAAATGAATCAGTCCACGTACGTCATATTTTTCCATTGTTATGTTTGGTATTATCTTTACATGACCCCACGTAAAGGTTATCAAAATGTTATAATATTCAAATGTGACATGACATCTGCTAGTGATTATAAATCTATATTATAACTTTCGGATCCCACAAAAAGTTTACAATAAAACGACACCATCAATCACATTCGAGGCTCCATATTTTCAACACACATATGAAAGAATTTTCCAGAAAGTTAAGAGTAGATATTTCTCTCAAAAGTAGATTCTCCAACTCATATTTGATAGATACTTTGATTTTATATAAATTAAATTATCAATTTATCTAATTTCTGAGTAAATTTCAAGTTATAAATATATTGAGAAAATGAGTAAAACCCCTCAGCGAAATTCCTATTATGTTTTAAAATTAAGTGAAACTCTTTTATGCTTAAAATACCAGAATTTTAACCTAATTTCTCAAATATCGATTGAGACTCTGGCTAATAATTTAGTTTGAGATTTTGGACGATTTTTCGTCACAATTCAAAAAATTAGTCGGGATTCGATACGATATTTTTGTTTCAAATCACAATCGAGATGGGACAGAACGAGACCTGTATGAAATATCTTCGATTATCATTCATACCTCATGTTTATAATATGAACAAAAATATTTATAGCAAAATCTATTTTGCGTATTTTGTTTAATTTCCAATATATCTGGAAAATTTTTCTATATATATAAAATTATAATTATAATGATAACAATCTGTGGGGAAAAATCCATTCTCATATATGGCCACCATCAATCTAGAGAAATATTTTATCTTCAATAATATGCACTCTCAAAGTCAATTTATAATATAAGATAGTTTAATTTGGACGTTAAGAGATTTGGATACAACTTCTTGATAATTGGCATACATGACATTGAAATTAATTTGCATGAATCATTTTCATAATTGGCATACATGACGCAACCTTCCAAAGTGCTAGAGTCTGATAATTGGCATACATGATATTGAAATTAATTTGCATGAATCATTTTCATAATTGACATACATGACGTAATCTTCTAAAGTGCTAGCGTATGTGTGACGTTCTTCAACTTGTTTGAAAAACAGCGTGCGTTCGAGTGGAGTTCTATAAACGTTCGAATGTTTGGGTTCTTCTAGAACATATCAAGGATCTATTAAGCATAAACAAGTGTGAATAATCGAAGTAAGATTGCGGAAAAATACTTACAATGATCGGTTATGGCGGATGTGGAGGTAACACAAATTTTCCAACCTTTGTGTAGTGCTCCAAGCCCTCCTTTGTTTGTGTTTTGAGCTCCAAGCTTGATCTTAGAATTCTAAACACAAGGGGATAGTTTCTCTATCACATTTGTAGACCCTTTTGTGTGCCAGCAATGGAAGAAATTACAACAAAATCTTCCCTAAGTCAAGAAGCAACTCTCAACAATTGAAGATGAGAGGAGAGGGAAGTGGTTTTCGATAATGAGAGGAAGAAGAGAGTAATGTGTGACTGGTTACTTTTATTTTCCAAAATCATTTCCATATACCAAATCTTCCAAAGTTGGTAAAGGTCACTCACTTCAATTAAAAAAGGTAATGGTGTTTTACAAGCTAACATCAAAGTCTTCACTAACTTCCATCACCATAAAGGTAAGTGTTTGATTAGTGATGAGACTTGATGTGGGCCCCACTTTAAATTCAAAAATCCAAGTGGGCCCGCAAAACTCATTTCGGGCTCAGGTTCGTTAATTCCGAATTAACGAATTTTCCGCTGCGACTTAATTAAATAAAATACCTCGTAAAATTATTACGAAAGTGCTCGCTCGCGAATTATTCTAAATTAATTCGTTCGCCCGAATTAAAATCCAATTTAATTCCGATTTAAAATCTAATTCATTAATATATCGAATATATTATTTAATCGATTAATTACAACTTAATCGTTCTCTCTCTACTATTTGAATTTTATCCCAGATAAATTTTTTCCGCAATTAATCCTAGATTAATTTTTTCTCTCTCATAATTAATCCCAGATTAATTATGTTCGAGTCAAACGTCATCAGTAAATCTTCGAGAAGCGACCCATGAGATCCTGGATATGTTGACAGTAAATCCGGTCGCCGGACTATCCGAACACGTGCATACTTCGTACCACGTTCTTACCGATTTACAAGACATGGTTGGCTTCTAGCAAAGCGTCGTGCCTTCCCAATTCTCCAGAAATATTCTTTTAAGGAATATATAATCTTTGTCAGACGTAGTATACGTAGTATTGCGTATTGCGATCCAGTATCGGATGTCACATGCAAGACCTGTGGCTGAAATAGTGTTTGTCCCGTACGAAGCATATATCGGATTACTAGCAACTAGTCTCTTTAATCGGATAATCATGAGCTTGTCATATTATCCCAATAGTTGCAACATATTAGAGTACTAGTTCTGTATCCCTGCATGATCATCATCTCCATATAACTGAAGTGATACTTCCATCTTGACATCAGACCTAATACACTACGATTCTCAATAAATCAAGAAGAGGCATACACAGAACCTGTTAAAGCCCTGGACAACCAAAACCAAAGCGTATTGATTGTCACAAGTATTAGCAATGCAAGTCTCAGGTTAAAACCAAATACACCTACCCTGATTTGGATTCCCATAGACACATAGTCATACTACCAATGAGATTCTGAGGGATCTATCCATAGCGAAGCTATTTCTGTACCATCGGTAAACACAACCTCGTATCACACTTGCATAAGTATCTAATACTTAAATGTATGAGAACTATGCTGTTACGCTTCCATAACACGCACAAGTGCGATACTAGTCTATTCTGCATTATCGTTGTCCAATCTCGATAATACTACGACTATGAATATTTAATGATTAAACTTTCATGGATTGATATTGTCTCATATCTTATTAATCCGAAACTAATCATAAGGACTTTTATCATTTATTTATTCAAGTAATCTAATTATAAAATTATAAAATTATAAAATAGCAATTTCATTTGTCACATAATTAATTTGTACAAAAACCACAATGTCTTTTACAAATAGTGATGCTATGGGTCATAACTGTCCAACAATCTCTCACTTGGCCTATAGCCAATCACTCAAGTATCTAACACCTGAACTATGTACATGTCGCTCAAACTTTTGCTGAGGAATAGCTTTCGTCAGCGGATCTGCAATGTTGTCATCTGATGCGACCTTCTCGATCTTCACATCGCCACGATGTATGATCTCACGAATCAGATGGAAACGTCGAAGTACATGCTTGGATCATTGATGAGACCACGGTTCCTTAGCCTGCGCTATAGCCTCGTTATTGTCACAATACAATGGAACGGACTCAGCTGCTGGCAGAACTACTCATAATCCAATTAGGAATTTAAAAATCTAAACTGCCTCTTTTGCTGCTTCAGCCACAGCGATGTATTCCGATTCTATTGTTGAATCGGCAATAGTCTCTTGCTTGAAAGATTTCTGGCTCACTGTTCTGTTGTTCAAACAAAATATATACCCGAATTGCGACTTACAGTCGTCTTTATCGGTTTTGAAACTTACGTCGGTAAAACCAGTTACCTCAAGTTCTCTATCTCCATAGATTAAGAACGCATCCTTAGTTCGTTTAAGATACTTAAGGATTTTCTTAATCGCAACCCAGTGACCATCACTTGGATCGACCTGATAGCGACTACACATGCTCAAAGCATATGAGACATCAGACCGCGAACATATCATGGCATACATGATCGATCCGACTGGCGAAGTGAACGAGATCCGACTCATGTTGTCTCTCTCATCTTGAGTTTTATGACACATGTCCTTAGATAGAGTGACGCCATGTGACACTGACAATAGTCCTCTCTTAGACTGATCCATGTTGAATCTCTTCAACATTTTTTCAATGTACGTGCTCTGGGAGAGTCCAAACAGCTTTCTAGATCTATACCGGTAGATCTTTATTCCTAGAATAAAGCTGCTTCTCCAGATCTTTCATGGAGAATTTTAGTGAAAGCCAAGCTTTCACCGATTGTAGCATGGGAATGTCATTGCCAATAAGCAATGCATCATCAACGTAAAGGACAATGAATGTCAGTGCGCTCCCACTAACCTTCTTATATACACAAGGATCATCCTCATTTTGAATGAAATCATATTCTTTATGATCTCATCAAAATGTTGGTTACAATAACGCAATGTTTGCTTCAATCCATAAATGGATCGATTTAATTTACAAACCTTATTTGTAAGTCTTGGTACGATAAAATCTTCAGGATGTTGCATATAAACATCCTCCAAAAGGTTTCCGTTAAGAAAAGTGGTTTTAACGTTCATCTGTCATATTTTATAATCGAAATATGCAGCAATAGTAAGCATTATCCGAATGGATTTAATCATGGAAACTGGTTAAAAAATTTCATCATAATCCCTCCATGTCGTTGACGATACCCTTTCGCTACAAGCCTAGCTTTGTACGTTTGTATGTTGCCATCCATGTCAGTATTCGTCTTAAAGATCCATTTGCAACTAATAGAATTTACGCCTTCTGGTGCATCAACCAGTGTCCACACTTGGTTGGTGTACATGGAATCCATTTCGGACTTCATGGCTTATTTTCATAAAGCGGAGTTAATAACTTGTATCATTTCCTCATACGTAGCTGGTTCGTCTTCCTCATTAAGATTAATATCCACATGAGGTGAGATCAGAAACCCATACATCTCATGTTATTTTCTGACTCTCTCCGACCTATGTGGTTCTTGTGTATTAGAAGTTTGTGGTATAGTCTCATCCCTGATGAACTGTTCGTGTTCCGTTAAGGAATTGGTGCCAAGAATAGTATCACTCTAATTTTCATCGAGTTCTACTTTCCTCCCACTTACCACTGCATTTAGGAATTCCTTTTCGAGGAAAACCGCATGTAGAGCAACAAATACTTTGCTCTCTTATAGGTTGTAGAAGTAATATCCCTTGGTTTCCCTAGGATAGCCTACAAATAGGCACTTATCTGATTTGGGTTCTAGTTTGGTACCATCCAAACGTTTAACGTATGGCCAGCAACCCCAAATCTTAAGGAATGAGAAACCTGGTTTCTTTCATGTCCATATTTCATATGGTGTTTGTTGAACAGACTTTGACGGAACCTTATTCAAAATAAGTATTACACTGTTCAATACATATCCCCATAAGGAAATTGGTAGTTCAGTGTGACTCATCATCGACCTTATCATGTCCAACAAAGTTCGGTTTCTCCGTTCGGACACACTGTTTAATTGAGGTGTTTCGAGAGGAGTCCACTGTGAAAGAATACCATATTCTTTTAAGTAATCAAAAAACTCATTGCTTAAGTATTCTCCACCACGGTCCGACCGTAATGTTTTAATATTTTTATCGGTCTGTTTTTCTGCTTCGTGTCGAAATTCTTTGAATTTATCAAAGGTTTCCGACTTGTGTCTCATAAGATACACATAACCATAACGCGATGCATCATCCGTAAAGTTTACGAAGTATTCATATCCACCTCTAGCCTGGCTAGACATGGGCCCACATACATCACTATGAACGAGGGCTAACAGTTCGGTGGCACGTGCATCTTTACCGCTAAAGGTGTATTAGGTATTTTGCCTAATAAATAAGTTTCGCAGATGTCATATGAATTTGGATCAAATCTGTCCAAGTACCCACTCTTCGAAAGTGTGGATATGCGAGTCTTGTTAATGTCCTAGACGACAATGCCAAATAATATTCCTAGTCAAACTAGGTACATAATAGTAGTCTGATAAAGTAAGTACATGCCCTGAGGGCAGTTCCAAAATATAATTACCAACAGCCAAAACGGCGACTCTAGTCTCATTCCCAACTCGGAGGTCTATCTCTCCTGAGGCCAGTTTTCTGCTAATCTGCAGATCCTCCACATCAGTATATATATGAGTACCACAACCAGAATCAAAAATCCAATTTTTAAAACTAGAAGTAGACATGTTTATTTCTATAACAAACATACCTGAAGCCGGTACCCTGCCCTCTTTTTGTTCCTTCATATGCGCCTTGTACTCACGGCAGTCACGCTTCCAGTGACCCCATTTACTACACTGTAGGAAGACATCTTGGGATTTGTACTTAGCCTTCCTAGAAGACTTTGATGATTTGGTCTTGCTCTTCTTCTTCTTCTTCTTCTTCTTTACACCTCCAGTAGCCTTCGGCCAAGCCTTGGCAGACTGAGATATTGAAGTGAAGTGCGCCTCACACTTTTTGCCCTTTAATAGCTCCTTTTCTGCCTCTTTCAGCATAAACATCAACTCTCCAAGAGTGTCTTCTTGGTTCAACATATTGTAGTTCATGATGAACCCGCTCCAGCTGTCAGGAAGAGACTGTAAAATCAAATCTATAAAAGTCTCAGCCTCGAAGACTATGCCTAGTTGTCCCAGCTGTTCGATGTCAGTAATCATCCGTGACACATGGTGCTCAACAGATGTACCCTCTGACATGCGAGAGCGTAAGAGCTTCTTCTGCAACTCATACTTCTGCGATCTAAGGTTAGATCAGTGAAGGTCATTCAATTTCATCATCATAGTATATGGATCCAATCCCTTGTTCTGGCGACGAAACTGATGGGTCATTGCAGCGAGCATGACGGATTGAGCAGTTGAGTTGTCATCACTGTGAGTCTTCCAAAACTCAAGCTCAAGCGGCTGCTCAATTCTGGGCGTAGGCCTGAGAGGTCTCTATATCGTATAGAGCATTCTCTCAGCCCCCAGGACAATCCTGAGGTTCATATCACAGTCAGAAAAGTTCACACCATTAAAGATATTTTTGCCCATGATAATGTCTCTAACCTCGATCTTCCCAATCTTTCCAGCCATCTTAATTGCAATAGTCTAACTATTAAATTAACAATTTTGGGTACAGTCCAACTGTTATAAAAAAATAATAAAATATTAGTCCAACTAATAAATACATAAAATGACGAAATAATTTGTAAGCGCATAACGATAAATATTTGAATGAAATTGCAAATTCAATACTGGCCTCGTACTATTTGTCGGCGAGCCTCTAACCCTCTATTGAGTACTCAGGAAACCTAGTTTCCTAGTGGACTAGGATCCGTTAAATAACATTCAACCTTGACTTTGGCCAACGAGCTGTATGATATTTAACTAGGTAGATCTCTAAGATCAATTGGATCTCATCCAATTCCTAGATCCGGTAGGTAGACCTCCAAGTCCGAAACATATATACAATATATATGCCAATATATACAATATATTTCTTAACCTTTTCCTCTAAATCAACTAAGCATTGGCTTTGGATCAACAAGCTTAATGATTCCAGTTAAGTGGGACCCATTGACAGTGGGAAAGCTTCGTAATCCATGTCGATGAACAATAAGTGACATTGACTTTGGCTAACAAATCACAACTTGCCCAAGACATGCGATATGTAACAAAACTTTCGTGGTTCAAACACATCCACGATGAACATTGATCTTGACTTTGGCCAACAAACCAATGCCAATCTTGGATCTTGAGAAAGAACCACTCAATGGAAGGAAAAGGCTTAATATTTGATTGAGGATTTTTTTGCGTTAATTGGCAACCAATTTATTATCTTTGATTAGGTCTCATCATACACTCTTAAGCATGCATTCTAAAAGCATAATAAGGCGCGAAATAAATAATAATGATATGTGAATGGATATTTAACAAATTGTTCCTATAACAAATCATTCTCTTTCCTCTCCCCGACTAGCACTATTCTAAATTCTACCCAATTACATAATACAATAAAGAAACCTCATTAACATTGAGGGGAATTTGTGAGAAGAGAAATATAAAGAGTCAAGAGATAAATACTGGACACGCAGGTCCAATTTAATAAATTTTAAATTTATTACAATAATTTCCAAAAGTACCCTCACCCTTCTAATATCCATCTGATATACACTATTCATACATTACATCCATGTATTCACACAAAGCATGTTATTTAATCAATCTCATCCAATTAATTAATCTTTGAATTAAGTGATCATCCAATGTTCAAACAACGATTTGATTTGCGCAAGTCCAACTCGTTTAAGAATAAGTACTCAAAGTGTGTATTCTTGAATTATATCGAACTGTAATTTTAAATCCGATTTAATTTGTATTCAATACTAATTCATATTTAATTCTAAATTAAATAATTACACTTAATTATGTGTCTTTTAGACTTACATTCTAAATCCAATCTTAATGGGTCTTAAAGGTCCAATTAACATCCAATGTCAATTTAATTAAAGTCCAATGGGCTTTTAATTAATTCTCAAGGCTTGGTCTTTGGCAACCAAAGCCCAATTAGGAATCACCATTTTCCATAAAATTAGTTTTGGCCCATTAGGCCCAATTAAATATTTAAAGGCCCATTTATTATATTTGGACTTAACAAAATGGTTTTACGCCCAATTTGGATCCAATCCAATTGTCCTAAACCAACTTGGCCCAACTAAGTCCATTAGGCCCAAATATAACAACATTAGACCAATTCCAAACTAAAGACTAAATTATTAAATTATAATATTCCAAATATCATAATTTTTAATTAAAGTGTATAGTCATAATTAATTAGTTAAATTAACATTTCCAAAATACAAATTTACATAATTAATCATGCTTTATCATGTTCAATTCATGTCCAACACAATTGAAGCAAAATCAACTTATAACATGCTCATCAAGCTCACGCCAATTAGGTATTTTTTTCATCAATTTTGATTTCAATCCAATTAAATCACAAGTCAATATATCTCATGCATTTAAACACATCCAATGGTTTAAAAATCAAAAATCACCATGACAATAAGGGTCCAAGTATTCGGCCATCATAATGTAATTAGGGAAAAATTATTTAATCAACTTTTCTCCAAATTAATCATGCATAACTATAAGTTATCATAATCTAAACTCAACCAAATCATCAATTTGAAGAAATCATGCATGAATCACAAAATCCCCAAATTCAAGTTTATGAACCCTAATCCATTTCATGCTTAATTTGGCTCTCATACCATTGTTGGGTTCTCCTAGAACATGCCAATGATCTATTAAGCATAAACAAGTGTGGATAATCGAAGTAAGATTGCGGAAAAATACTTACAACGATCGGTTATGGCGGATGTGGAGATAACAAAAATTTTCCAACCTTTGTGTAGTGCTCCAAGCCATCTTTTGTTTGTATGTTGAGCTCCAAGCTTGATCTTAGAATTCCAAACACAAGGGGATAGTTTCCCTATCACCTTTGTAGACCCTTTTGTGTGCTAGCAATGGAAGAAATTGCAACAAAATCTTCCCTAATTCAAGAAGCAACTCTCGGCAATTGAAGATGAGAGGAGAGGGAAGTGGTTTTTCGGTAATGAGAGGAAGAAAAGAATAATGTGTGACTTGTTACTTTTATTTTCCAAAATCATTTCCATATACCAAATCTTCCAAAGTTGGTAAATGTCACTCACTTCAATTAAAATAAAGGTAATGTGTTTTTACAAGATAACATCAAAGTCTTCACTAACTTCCATCACCATAAATGTAAGTGTTTGACTAGTGATGTGACTTGATATGGGCCCCATTTTAAATTCAAAATCCAAATGGGCCCGTAAAATACATTTCAGGCTCGGAATCGTTAATTTCGAATTAACGAATTTTTCGTTGTGACTTAATTAAATCAAAATTAATTAAATAATAATGCCTCATAAAATTATTATGAAAGTCGCTCGCTAATTAATTCTAAATTAATTCGTTCGCCCGAATTAAAATCCAATTTTAATTCTGTTTTGAAATCTAATTTCATTTAATATATCGAATACATTATTTAATCGATTAATTCCAAATTAATCATTCTCTCTATACTATTTGAATTTTATCCCAGATAAATTCTTTCTGTAATTAATCCTAGATTAATTTTCTCTCTCTCAAAATTAATCCCAGATTAATTCTGTTCGAGTCAAACATCATCGGTGAATCTTCGGGAAGCGACCCATGAGATCCCTGGATATATTGGCAGTAAATCCGATCATCGGACTATCCGAACACGTGCGTACCTCGTACCACATTCTTACCGATTTACAAGAAAGTGACGTGCCTTCCCAATTCTCCAGAAATATTCTTTTAAGGAATATATAATCTTTGTCAAGCGTAGTATACGTAGTATTACGTATTGCGATCTAGTATCGGATGTCACATGCAAGGCCTGGGGCTGGAATAGTGTCTGTCCCGTACGAAGTATATATCGGATTACTAACAACTAGTCTCTTTAATCAGATAATCATGACCTTGTCATATTGTCCCGATAATTGCAACATATTAGAGTATTACTTCTGTATCTCTGCTTGATCATCATCTTCATATGACTGAAGTGATACTTCCATCTTGACATCACACCCCATACATTACGATTCTCAATAAACCCATAAGAGGCGTATGTTGGAGTTTCTAGGTGTGCCAAGATCAATATTAAGCAAGAAATAAGTGTGAATACAACAAAGTGAGTTGCAGAATACTTACTTTGATCAGATGTGAGAAGCTTTGAACAACAAAAATTTTCTGCTCTAAGCTTTGTGTATTCGGCCAAGCTTCCATTTTTTTCTCCTTGAGTTCTTCAAGCTCCAAGCTTCTTGTGAGGATTCCATGCTCATGGGAAAGGTTTCCCTATCACCTTTGTATGCCCTCTTTAGTGTGCTAGCACATAGGAAATTTTACCACAAAATCTCCTATTGGTTCCTTCAATGTCTCCGCCAAGCCAAGAATTAGAGAATAAAATTGGCCCTTGGCCGAATTGGGAGAGAAGGAGAAAAAGGCCTCTTGGCCAAATTTGAGAGGGAGAGAGTAATGAGATTTGTGTTGTGTGTTTGTATATCTAATACCAAAAAATAAAAAGTCAAATACCATTAAATAATTAAATGGTAAATGTCTTTCAACCATCAACATTTATTACTATTCACATCACTCAAGAATAGTGACTGGTTGTCAATCACTCAAAGTGACAAGACATCCATCACTTGAATGGCTAGTGATTTGACGCTTGATGTGACTTGTGGGCCCCACTCGATTCGATCCAGGCTCGGGTTTGCTAATTCCGAATTAACGAATTTTCTGTTGCGACGTAATTAAATCAAATTTAATTAAATAATTATGCCTAGTAAAATTACTATTCACGTCGCTAACGAATTAATTCTAAATTAACTCGTTTGCCCGAATTAAAATTCGATTTTAATTCCGCGTCGAAATCTAATTTTGTTTAATATATTGAATATATTATTTTATCAATTAATTCCAAATTAATCGTTCTCTCTCTTTAAATAATATTTTATCCCAGATAAAATATCTCCGTAGTTAATCCCAGATTAATTTTTCTCTCTCATCTAATTAATACCAGATTAATAAAGTGTGAGTCATACGTCATCGGTGAATCTTCGTGAAACGACCCATGAGATCCCCAGATATGTTGGCAGTAAATCCGTGTTAGTGTTCGTAGAACATACAAAGGATCTAATAAGGAAGAAAATGTGTTCATAAATTCATTATAAGTTGTGGAATTACTTACATTGAATGGATTTGAACTTTTAAAATTTTGAGAAGAATATCTCCAAGATCCTTCCTTTGTTGATTCCAAGCTTTGAGTTGGTTTCCCTTTCACCTTAGTTGATTTCTTGAAGTGCTAGCTTTGTTGATTTTGCCACAAAATCAAAGAGAATGAGAGAGGCATTCACGCCCATTTGATGCCTTAGGGTTTTTGTTTTGTGTCAAGTGTTGTGTTCGAAGTGAGAGAGTTAGGTTTGGTAAAGGGTTTTACTCTTTTCACCCAAATTTGGTAGTTGGTTCTTGGTTTTCCAAAAACCAAAACCATGTAGTTGAAAAGCAAGTGGTATTGGCTTAATTGCCAACCATTTTCTCAACTACCACTTCACACATGTGAAGTGGGCCCCACATTTGAATTCAAAATTCAAATGTCTTTACGAATATTTACCGCCGCTCAGATCCGTTTAATCCGATTAAATGAACTTTCGTCACTAAATAATTAAATCTAATTTAATTAAATAACGATGCCTCGCAAATATATTACGAACGTCGTTTACGAATTAATTCTAAATTAATTCGTTCGTTCGTATTAAAGTCCGACTTTAATTTCGTAATGAAATCCAATTCATATTAATATATCTGATATATTAATTTTAGCCCATACGAATAAATTAAATAGAAAAATCAAATTTAACTATTAAATTTATTTTACCAATTAATTCCAAATTAATCGCGTTCTCTCTCTTCCGAACATATTTAATCCCAGATTAAATAAAGTCTCAATTAATCCCAGATTAATTTTTCTCTCTTTTAATTAATCGCAGATTAATTCTTGTTTAAGTCAACTGTCATCGGTGAATCTTTGGGAAGCGATCCAAGAGATCCCTGGATATGTTGGCAGTAAATACGGTCATCGAATTATCCGAATACGTGCGTACCTAGTACCACGTGTATACCAATTTACAAGACATGGTTAGCTTCTAGCAAAGTACCGTGCCTACCCAATTCTCCAAAAATATTCTTACTGGAATATATAATTTATGTCAGGCGTAACATATCAAGTATTGCGTATAGAGATCCAGTATCAAGTGTCACGTGCTAGGCCTGAGGCTGGAATTGTGTCTGCCCCGTACGAAGCACATGTCGGATGTTTGGTAACTAGTCTCTATAATCGGACAAACATGACTCAGTCATATTATCCCGATGACTGCAGTACTTAAGAGTACTAGTTCCGTATCCTACGTGACATCATCTCCATTATGATTGGAGTGATACTTCCGTCTTGACATCACACCCAATACACTACGATTCTCAATATACCCAGCAGAGGCGTACACATAACCGATTAAAGCCCTGGACGACCAAAACCAAAGCATATTGATTGTCGCAAGTATTAGCGATGCAAGTCTCAGGTTAAGACCAAATACACCTACCCTGATTTCGGACTTCCATAGACACGTAGTCATACTATCAATGGAATTCCGAGAGGTCTGTCCAGAGCGAAGCTGTTTCCGTACCATCGGTAAACACAACCTTTATTACACTTGCATGAGTATCCAATACCCAAATATATGAGAACTATGATGTTACGCTTCCATAACACGCACAAGTGTAATACTAGTCTATTGTGTATTATCGATGTCCAGTCTCGATAATACTATGACTACGGATATTTAATGATTAATCCTTCGAGGACTGATACTGTCTCATATCATCTCAATCCAGGAACTAATCATAAGGACCTCCTATCATTTATACATCTAGGTGATCTAATCACAAATGATAAGAGTGCAATCTCCTTGTCACATAGTCAATTTGTACAATAACACCATGATTTGTACAAATAGTGACGGTATGGGTCATAATTATCCAACAATCCCCCACTTGGCCTATATCCAGTCACTTGAGTGTCTTACACCCGCACTATGTACGGTTCGCTCAACTGTTGAGGAAAGGTTTTCATCAGCGGATTTGCATGATTATCGTCTGATGCGATTTATACGATCATCATATCGCCACGATGTATGATCCGAACGAATCAGATGAATAGTCGAAGTATATATCTGGATCGTTGATGAGACCATTAATTCTTTAGCTTGTGCTGACGCCTAGCTCTGCTGCTAACAGAACTATATCTAATCTAATTAGATTTATTATCGACCCAAATGGCTTCTATTGCTGCCTCAGCTGTAGCGATAACCCGCGTTTGTTGTTTATTCGGTAACATTATCTTGCTTGGAAGATTTCCAGCTCACTGTTCCGTTATTCAAACTGTATAGTACCGTTGTTTATATCGGTTTAGGAAACTTGCAGTAGTGATCCCAGTCACTTCAAGTTCTCCTTCTCCATAGTTTAAGACAGCATTCTTAGTTCTCTAAGATAGTAACGGATGTTCTTAACATCAATCTAGTGACTATCACTTGGATTGTCCTGTTTGTGAATCCATATGCTCAAAGCGTATTAGACATCATGTCACGTACATTTTTCAATGTACGAGTTCTCGGAGAGTGTCAATAACCTTTAGATCTAACCCAGTAGATCTTCATTCCTAGAATAAAAGTTGTTTCTACAAAGATTTCTACAGAGAATCTTTTATGAAAGCCAAGCTTTCACCGATTGTAATATGTGGGAATATCATTTCCAAGAAATGACATATCATCATTATTAGGACATTCAGTGTTAGTGGGCTCCCACTAACCCTCTTATATACACAAGAATTATATTTTTTTTGAATCAAATCATATACCATTATGATTATATCAAAACATCAGTTCCAAAAACTAAATGCTTGCTTCAATCCCTCTATGGATCGAATAACCTGCAAACCTTGTTTGCTAGTTTTGGTGCGACAAAACCGTCAGGATGTACAACATCCTCCAAAAGGTTTCCTTTTTCAAGAAAGTGATTTTCCCGTTCAGCTGTCATATTTCATAAATGAAACATGCAGCATTAGTAAGCATTATCCAAATGGATTTAACGTGGCAACAGGTGAAAGATTTCATTGTAATCAATACAATGTTGATAACGATATCTTTCCGCTATAAGCCTAGCTTAGTAAGTTGGTATGCTGCCATCCACGTATGTCTTCCTTGAAGACTTATATAGTACCAATAGGCACAATGCTTTGCGGTACAACAACTAGTGTCTGAACATAGTTGATATACATGGAATCCATCTTGAACTCATGGCACTTTGCCATAATAGGGAGTCGATACCTTGTATCACTTCCTCATACGTAGTCAGTTCGTATTCCTCAATAAGATTGACATCTTTATGAGGTGAGATCAGAAACCCATACCCAGGTTATTTTCTGACTCTCTCTGACTTACGCGGTTCTTGTGTATTCGAAGATTACTGGTACAGTTTCATCCTTGATGAACTATTTGTGTTCCATTAAGGACTTGGTGCCTTGAACAGTATAACTCATATTTTCATCGAGTTTTACTATCCTCCCACTTACCACTGCATATCGATATTCCTCTTAGGAAAATCGCATGGTGAGCAACAATTATATTATTCTCAAGTGAGTTATATAAGTACTATACTTTGGTTTCCCTATGATAACCTACAATTGGCACTTATCCAATTTGGGTTCTTGTTTGGTATCATCCAAACATATGCTTAGCATTCCCAAATCAACATGAATGAGAAAATCTGATTTCTTTCTTGTTCATATCTAATATGATTTCTGTCTAACAGATTTTCATGGAACCTTATTCAAAATAAGTATTTCACTGTTAATGCTTCCCCTTTGAAGGAAATGGTAGCTCAGAGCAACTCATGATTAACCTTATCATGTCCAATTAAATTTGGTTTCTCCATTCGAAAATACCGTCAAACTGACGTGTTCCGGGAGGAGTCCTCATTGAAAGAATACTATACTCTTTCAAGTATTGAGAAACTTATTCCTTAAGTATTTTCTTCATGGTCTGACCGTGATGGTATAAATACTTTAGCCGATCTGTTTGTCTATTTCGTGTCGAAACTCTAAAAGTTTTTTATTCGTGTTTCATAAGAAACACATAACCATAACGCAATGCCACATCCGTAAAGGTCACGAAATGTTCATATCCACATCTAGCCTAGCTAGACATGGGCCCACTTACGTCACTATGAACGAGGGCTAACAGATCGATGTCATTTACCCTTTTACCAAGTAAAAGGTATTTCAGGTACTTTACCTAATAAACTAGATTTGTAGACATCATTTGAATGGAATCAAATTCGTCCTAGTATCCACTCGTCAAAAGTGTGGATATACGAGTCTTGTTTAATGTGTCCCAGACAACACTGCCACAAATAATTCTTATCTGATCAAATCAGTTTAAGCTATTTGTTCGTCATATTATATGTTTGAGATTTATTTATATTCAAAATATAAATACTGTTATGTTAGATAATTCTGACTCATACCGTCACTGTTTGTAAAAGACATTGTGTTTTTGTACAAAATTAACTATGTAGTAATGAAATTGCCTTTTACCGTTTCGTAATTTATTTACTTTGATATATAAATGGTAAAAGTCCATATGATTAGTTCCGGATTGAGATGATATGAGACAGTATCAATCCATAAAGGTTTAATCATTAAATATCCCTAGTCGAAGTATTATCGAGACTGGACATCGATAATGCGGAATAGCCTAGTATTGCACTTGTGCGAGTTGTGAGAGCATAACAGCATAGTTCTCATATGTTTAAGTATAGGATACTTATGCAAGTGCGATATGAGGTTGTGTTTTACCGATGGTACGGAAAACAGCTTTGCTCTGGATAGACCCCGCGGAATCCCATTGGTAGTATGTATATGTGTCCATGGGAGTCCGTTTCAGGGTAGATATATTTGGTCTTAACCTGAGACTTGCATCGCTAGAACTTGAGACAATCGGTAAACTTTAGTTTTGGTCGTCCATGGCTTTAACAGGTTCTGTGTATGCCTCTATTGGGTTTATTGAGAATCGTAGTGTATTGGATGTGATGTCAAGACGGAATTATCACTTCAGACATATGGAGATGATGATCACGCAGGGATTCATAACTAGTTCTCTATTGTGTTGCAACCATAGGGATAATATGACAAGGTCATGATTATCCGATTCAAAGAGACTAGTTGCTTGATATCCGATATGTGCTTCGTACGGGGCATACACTATTCCAGCCCCAGGCCTTGCACGTGACATCTTATACTGGATCGCAATACGCAATACTACGTATTCTACGCCTGACAAAGATTATATATTCCAGTAAGAATATTTCTGGAGAATTGGGTAGGCACGGTGCTTTGCTAGAAGCCAACCATGTCTTGTAAATCGGTAAGCATGTGGTACGAGATACTCACATTGTCGAATAGTCCGATAACCGGATTTACCGCCAACATATCCAAAGGTCTCTTGGGTCGCTTCCCAAAAATTCACCGATGACAGTTGACTCGACTAGAATTAATCTGGGATTAATTTAGAGAGAGAAAATTAATCTGGGATTAATTGAGGTTTTATTTAATCTGGGATTAAATGTGATAGGGAAACATCTTCAAGAGTTGGAATCAACACTTTAAGCTTGCAACTTGGAGTTCTCTTCTCAAATTTTTAAAAGCTCAAAATCCATTCATTGTAAGTATTCCGCAAATTATAATGATTTTAATCACATATTTTCATGCTTATTAGATCCTTGGCATGTTCTAGGAACACTAACAATGGTATCATGAGCCAATTTTAAGCATGAAAAATTCTAGGGTTCTTGAGCCTAAATTTTGGGACTTTTATGTTTTGAACATGATTCTTTCAAATTGATGCTTTGAGCATGCTTAGAATATGATAACTTAGAGTTATGCATGATTACTTTTGAAATATATTGATTGAATCAAAAATCCCAAAATTACTCCATTGGCCGAATGCTCACTGTTTTGGACTGCATGTTTATTTTTTTTGTAACATGAAATGATGTGTTTAAATGCATGTTTAAATGTTGATTGTTGGTTTGATTGGATTAGAATCAAAGTCAATAATGTTTATGTTGAATTCAAAGAGCATGTTGAGCATGAAATGATGAATTTTGGTTTCAATTTGTGTTGAGCATAAATTGTTGGATTAAGCATGATTAATTAAGTTAATTGGTATTTTGGAAATATTAAGTTTAATTAATTAATCATGGCTAATACACTTTAATTAAAATAATTATGATATGATAATTATGTTAATAAGCCTTTAAATATAATTTAGGCTAAAAGTGTGTATTTGGGCTTAATGGGCTTGGTTTGACCAAGTTTGGTTTTGGACTTTTGGATTGGATCCAATTGGGCCCAAAACCAATTCCATAAAGTCCAAATACATCACTTGGCCCTTTAAAGAATTTAATTGGGCCTAATGGGCCTAAATTGATTTGTTGGCAATAGGGTGATTCCTATTGGGCCTTGGCATTTTGGGTTTGATCCATTATAGCCAAAGCCCATGCCTTGAGAATCAATTAAAAGCCCATTGGACTTTAATTAAAATGACATTGGATGTTATTGGGCCTTTGAGACCCATTAAGATTGGATTTGGAATCCAAGTCTTTAAGGCATATATATAAGTGTAAATATTTAATTTGGAATTAAATAGGAATTAGTATTGAATACAAATAAATTGGATTTAAAGTTGTAGTTCGATATAATTCAAGAATACGTACTTAAAAGTATTTATTCTTAAACGAGTTGGACTCGCGCAAATCAAATCATTGTTTGAACATTGGATGGTCATTAATCAAAGATTAATTAATTGGATTAGATTGATTGAATAACATGCTTTGTATGAATACATAAATGTGTTGTATGAATAATGTATATCGGATGGATATTAGAAGGGCAAGGGTAATTTTGGAAATTGTAATAAATTTAGAATTTATTAAATTGGACCTGCGTGTCCAGCCTTTTATCTCCTTATTATTGTATTTCTCTTCTCACCAATTCCTCTCAATGTAAATGAGGTTTCTTTATTGTATTATGTAATTGGGTAGGAGCTGGAATAGTTCTAGCCGGGGAGAGAAAAGTGAGCGGTTTGTTCTAGGAACAATATGTTTAAATATCCATCCGCATATCGTTATTAATTTACTTTTGGGCCATAATAAATTGGTTGCCAATTTACCCGAAAAACCCTCAAAACATATTAAGCTTTTTTCCTTCCGTTGAATGATTCTTGCTCAAGATCCAAAGTTGGCATTGGTTTGTTGGCCAAAGTCAAGAACTTTTTCAATTGCGAATGTGTTTGAATCATGAAAGTTTTGTTCTATATCGGTGTCTTGTCCAAGTCGTGATTTTTTGGCCAAAGTCAAGATCACTTCTTGTCCATCGACATTGATTACGAAGCTTTCCATGTCAATGGGTCCCGCTTAACTGGAATCATTAAGCTTGTTGTGCCAAAGCCAAGGCTTAGTTGATTCAGAGGAAAAAAGGTTAGGAAAATATATTGGATATATTGGCATATATATTGTATATATGTTTCGGACTTTGATGTCCACCTACCGGATCTAGGAATTGGATGAGATCCAATTGACCTTTGAGATCTACATAGTTAAATATCATACAGCTTGTTGCCTAAGTCAAAGTTGTGTGTTATTTAACGGGATCCTAGCCCACTAGGAAACTGAGTTTCCCGAGTGCTCGGCAGAGGGTTAAAGGCTCGCCGAAAAATAGTGGGAGGCTAGTATTGAATTTACAATTTCATTCAGATACTTAGCTTTACGCGTTTTCAAAATATTTCGTCAAAATTATTTTATTAGTTGGACTAATACAATGTTATTTTTCTTGTAACAGTTAGACTGTACCCAAAAATCGTTGACTAGATAGTTGGACTATCGTAGTCAAGATGATTAGAAAGGGAAATGTCCGAGACATTATCATGGGCGAAAATGTCTTTAAGGGCACGAACTTTGCCGATTGGGAAATGAATCTAAGGATAGTACTTGGAGCCGAGAGGCTGCTGTACACTATAAAGAGACCTCTTGGGCCTAAGCCCAAACCTGATGAGCTGCTTGAGCTGGAGCTTTGGAAGACTCACAGCGATGATTGCGATACTGCTCAGTCAATTATGCTTGCTGCTATGACTCAGCATTTCCGTCGACAGAACAATGACTTGGATCCTTATAACATGTTGGCGAGGTTACAAGATCTTCACCGATCTAACCGAAGATCGCAGAGATATGAGTTAGTAAAGAAGCTCTTCCGTTCACGTATGTCAGAAGGCACGTCTATTGAGTCCCATGTGGAACAGATGATTGCTGACAAAGATGAGCTGGCTGAAATGGGGATAGTCTTTGAGGTTGAGATTACCATAGATATGATCTTGCAATCTCTCCCCGAAATTTGGAGACAGTTCATCATAAACTATAATTTGATGAACACTGATGATACTCTTGGAGACTTGTTGTCAATTCTCAAGAAAGTCGAGAATGAGCTGCTTAAGGGCAATAAGCCCGAAGCGCACTTTGCTTCAACATCTCAGACACCGAGGGCTGGGCCCAATGCGACTGGAGGTGTGAAGAAGAAGAAGCATAATAAAAAGGGCAAGGCCAAATCGTCAAAGGCTTCTGGGAAGCCTAATGACAAATCTCAGGATGTTTGCCTCCAGTGCGGCAAGCGGGGTCACTAGAAGCGTGACTGCCGTGAGTACAAGGCGCTCCAGAAGGAGATTAAAGCGGGCAAGGCACCGGCTTCAGATATGTTTGTTATTGAAATAAACATGACTACTTCTAGTTTTAAAAATTGGATTTTTGATTCTGGTTGTGGTACTCACATATATACTGATATGCAGGATCTGCGGATTAGCAGGAGACTAACCTCAGGGGAGATTGATCTACGCGTTGGAAATGGGGCACCAGTCGCCATTTTGGCCGTTGGCACTTTTGTTTTAGAACTGCCCTTAGGGCATGTACTTGAACTTACAGACTGTTATTATGTACCTAGTTTGACTAGGAATATTATTTCTGTATCTATGTTAACCCAATGTGGGTATACTTTTATATTCAGGAACACTGGGTGTTTTGCTTATAAAAATGATGTAGAAATTTGCACTGTTGTTGCAAATAATGGTATTTATATTTTGAATATAAATCAATTTCAAACATATAATATAACAAACAAAAGACTCAAAACGAGTAACAAAGATGAAACTTATATGTGGCACTGTCGTCTGGGACACATAAACAAGACTCGCATATCCACACTTTCGAAGAGTGGGTACTTGGACGGATTTGATCGAAATTCATATGACGTCTGCGAATCTTGCTTATTAGGCAAAATGCCTAAATCACCTTTTAAAGGTAAGGGTGAACGCGCCACCGAACTGTTAGCCCTCGTTCATAGTGACGTATGTGGGCCCATGTCTAGCCAGGCTAGAGGTGGATATGAATACTTCGTAACCTTTACGGATGATGCATCACGTTATGGTTATGTGTATCTTATTAGACACAAGTCAGAAACTTTTGAGAAATTCAAAGAGTTTCGACACAAAGTTGAAAAACAGACAGGGAAGAGTATAAAGACATTACGGTCGGACCGTGGTGGCGAATACTTGAGTAATGAGTTTCTAGATTACTTGAAAGAATATGGTATTCTTTCACAGTGTGACTGAGCTACCTAATCCTTATGGGGATATGCATTAAACAGTGTAATTCTTATTTTGAATAAGGTTCCGTCAAAGTCTGTACAACAGACTCCGTATGAGATATGGACAGGAAAGAAACCGGGTTTCTCATTCCTGAAGATTTGGGGATACTGGCCATACGTCAAAAGTTTGGAATGTACCAAACTTGAACCCAAATCGGATAAATACCTATTCGTAGGATATCCTAGGGAAACCAAAGGATATTACTTCTATCACCCACGAGAGAACAAAGTATTTGTTGCTCTACATGTGGTTTTCCTTGAGAAGGAATTCCTAAATGGAGTGGTTAGTGAGAGGAAAGTAGAACTCGATGAAAATCGGAGTGATATTAGTCATGGCATAGAATCCTCAACGGAACAAGAACAGTCCATCCGCATGAGACTGTACCATAATCTTCAATTAAATAAGGACCGCGTAAGTCGGAGAGAATCAGGAAACAACCTGAGAGGTATGGGTTTCTGATCTCACCTCATGTAGATATTAATCTCATTGAGGATAACGAACCAGCTACGTATGAGGAAGCGATACAAGATATCGATTCCGCTTTATGGCAAGAAGCCATGAAGTCCGAAATAGATTCCATGTACACCAACCAAGTTTGGACACTGGTTGATGCACCAGAAGGCGTAAAGCCTATTGGATGCAAATGGGTCTTCAAGAGGAAGACCGACATGGATGGCAACGTACAAACGTACAAAGCTAGACTTGTAGCGAAGGGGTATCGTCAACGACATGGTGTCGATTATGATGAAACTTTCTCACTCGTTGCCATGATTAAATCCATTCGGATAATGCTTGCTATTGCTACATATTTCGATTACGAGATATGGCAGATGCACGTTAAAACTGCTTTCCTTAATGGAAACCTTTTGGAGGATGTTTATATGCAACAGCCTGACGATTTTATCGTGCCTAGACTTGCAAACAAGGTTTGTAAGTTAAATTGGTCCATTTATGGACTAAAGCAAGCATCGCAGTCATGGAACCAATGTTTTTATGAGATCATAAAAGAATATGATTTCATTCAAAACGAAGATGATCCTTGTGTATATAAGAAGGTTAGTGGGAGCGCACTGACTTTTATTGTCTTTTATGTTGACGATGTATTGCTTATGGGCAATGACATTCCCATGTTAACATTGGTGAAAGCTTGGCTTTCATTAAAATTCTCCATGAAAGATCTGGGAGAAACATCCTATATTCTAGGCATAAAGATCTACCGGGATAGATCTAGAAAGATGCTTGGACTCTCCCAGAGCACGTACATTGACAAAGTGTTGAAAAGATTCAACATGGATCAGTCCAAGAGGGGACTGTTACCAGTGTCACATGGCATCACTCTATCTAAGGACATGTGTCCTAAAACTCAAGATGAGAGAAACAACATGAGTCGGATACCGTTCGCCTCGGCTGTCGGATCAAACATGTATGCCATGATATGTACGCGACCTGATGTCTCGTATGCTCTTAGCATGTGTAGTCGCTATCAGGCCGATCCAGGTGATGGTCACTGGATGGCGGTTAAGAACATCCTTAAGTATCTTAGACGAACTAAGGAAGCTTTCTTAATTTATGGAAATGGAGAACTTGAGGTAAATGGGTATACCAATGCAAGTTTCCAAACCGATAAAGACGACTCTAAGTCGCAATCCGGGTACATATTTTGTTTGAACAACGAAACAGTAAGCTGGAAATCTTCCAAGCAAGAGACTATTGCCGATTCAACAACAGAAGCGGAGTATATTGCTGCAGCTGAAGCAGCAAAAGAGGCAGTTTGGATCCGTAAATTCCTAATTGGATTAGGAGTGGTCCCGTTAGCAACTGAGCCCGTTCCATTGTATTGTGACAATAACGGAGCTATAGCACAGGCTAAGGAACCGCGGTCTTATCAACGATCCAAGCATGTTCTTCGACGTTTCCATCTGATTCGTGAGATCATACATCGTGGCGATGTGAAGATCGAGAAGGTAGCATCAGATGACAACATTGCAGATCCGCTTACAAAAGCTATTTCACAGCAAAAGTTTGAGAAACATATACATAGTTCAGGTGTTAGATGCTTGAGTTACTGGCTATAGGCCAAGTGGGAGATTGTTAGACAATTAAGACCCATAACGTCACTGTTTGTAAAAGACATTGTGTTTTTGTACAAAATTAATTATGTAGTAACCATTTCGTAATTTTTTTACTTTGATATATAAATGGTAAAAGTCCATATGATTAGTTCCGGATTTAGATGATATGAGATAGTATCAATTCATAAAGTTTTAATCATTAAATATCCCTAGTGATAGTATTATCGAGACTGGACATCGATAATACGGAATAGACTAGTATTGCACTTGTGCGCGTTGTGAGGGCATAACGACATAGTTCTCATATGTTTAAGTATAGGATAATTATGCTAGTGCGATATGAAGTTGTGTTTTACCGATGGTACGGAAAACAGCTTCGCTCTAGAAAGACCCCGTGAATCCCATTGGTAGTATGTATATGTGTCTATGGGAGTCCGCTTCAGGGTAGATGTATTTGGTCTTAACCTGAGACTTGCATTGCTAGTACTTGCGACAATCGGTAAACTTTGATTTTGGTCGTCCAGGGCTTTAATAGGTTCTGTGTACGCCTCTATTGGGTTTATTGAGAATCATAGTGTATTGGATGTGATGTCAAGAAGGAAGTATCACTTCAGACATATGGAGATGATGATCACGCAGGGATTCATAACTAGTTCTCTATTGTGTTGCAACCATCGGGATAATATGACAAGGTCATGATTATCCGATTCAAAGAGACTAGTTGCTTGATATCCGATATGTGCTTCGGACGGGGCATACACTATTCCAGCCCCAGCCCTTGCACGTGACATCTGATACTGGATCGCAATACGCAATACTACGTATTCTACGCCTGACATAGATTATATATTCCAGTAAGAATATTTCTGGAGAATTGGGTAGGCACGGTGCTTTGCTAGAAGCCAACCATGTCTTGTAAATCGGTAAGTACGTGGTACGAGGTACTCACATTGTCGAATAGTCCGATAACCGGATTTACTGCTAACATATCCAGAGGTCTCTTGGGTCGCTTCCCAAAAATTCACCGATGACAGTTGACTCGACTAGAATTAATCTGGGATTAATTTAGAGAGAGAAAATTAATCTGGGATTAATTGAGACTTTATTTAATCTGGGATTAAATGTGTTCGAAAGAGAGAGAACGCGATTAATTTGGAATTAATCGGTAAAATAAATTTAATAGTTAAATTTGATTTTTCTATTTAATTTATTCGAATGGGCTAAAATTAATATATCGGATATATTAATACGAATTGGATTTCATTACGAAATTAAATTCGGACTTTAATACGAACGAACGAATTAATTTAGAATTAATTCGTAAACGACGTTCGTAATATATTTGCGAGGTATAGTTATTTAATTAAATTAGATTTAATTATTTAGCGACGAAAGTCCGTTTAATCGGATTAAACGGAACCGAGCCGCGGTAAATGTTCGTAGAGACATTTGAATTTTGAATTTTGAATTCAAATATGGGGCTCACTTCACATGTGGTAGTTGGGAGGGTAGTTGGCATTTAAACTAATACCACTTGCTTTTCAACCACCAAGTTTTGGTTTTGTGAAACCAAGACTCCCAACTACCAAGTTTAGGTGAAAAGGGTAAAAACCTTTTACCAAAACCAATTCTCTCTCACATAACACACACTTGAACCAAAAACAAACCCTAACACACAAGGCTTTGGCGTGAGCTTCCTCCCTCTCTTCACTTTGATTTTCTTGCAAACTCAAAGAAGCTAGCACTTCTAAGATCAACAAAGGTGATAGGGAAACATCTTCAAGAGTTGGAATCAACACTTTATGCTTGGAACTTGGAGTTCTCTTCTCAAATTTTTAAAAGCTCAAAATCCGTTCATTGTAAGTATTCCACAACTTATAATGATTTTAATCACATGTTTTCATGCTTATTAGATCATTGGCATGTTTTAGGAACACTAACATGTTATTCACATCTAATGTGTTTATCTCAATATCATCTTTATATAATAAACCACTTTAGTGTTCTAGAATATAAAGGTATACTCGCAACGAGTTATACTCGATATAGAGATAATGTTTCTAGTCAAACTAGTTAAATTCTAACAGTTTCCTAATTTAAGTACACACCTGAAGGGTAGTTCCTAAACTTAGGTATCTACGGTAAAACAGCGACTTTCGTCCCGTTTCCGACTCACAGATTAATCTCAATTGAAGTTAGTATCCTGCTCATAGTAGATTCTGCACATCAATGCATATTTATGCATCACACTTAATATTTAAAATCCAATTTTAATACTAGTACTGAACATATTTATGACAAACATATTTGAATTCAGATCCTTGCTCGTCTTCAATTACTTCATGTCTGCTTTGTCCATATGGCAGTCACGCTTCAGTGATCCCATTTGCCACAATTTAAGCAGACATCTTGGAATATGTCTTTTGTCTTCCTAAAAGACAGTAATGATTTTGCCTTTGCCCTTTTCTATATCCCAGAAGCCTTTGGCCAAGCCTTGGGTTTCTAGAATATCGAAGTAAGGTGCGGCTTGCGCTACTTGCCTTATTGCAAACTTTGGCTCTATCTCCTTGAGAATAGCCATTAACTCTCCAAGAGTTATTAATTGCAATTTAATACTTCTAAGATCTAAGAATAAATCTATGAAGATCCTTCAATTTCTTCATCATACTTTAAGGATCTAATCCTTTAGTTCTGATTAGGAAATTAAGGAGTACTTTGGACAAGTATAATGGATTAAGCACTAAGTTATCATCACATGAATCTTTCAAAGATCATGCTCTACTATTTGCTTAACTCTGGGCTTAGGCCTAATATGTTATTTTATCAAATAAAGTAACTTATTTTTCCAGGACCATCCTGAAATTTTATTCCCAATTTGAAAAATTAAAGTCATTTAAACATATTTTCATTAGGGTTATGTTTTAAACACTAATCTTTCAATTTAATATTGATTCTAATAGTCCAACTATTTAATCAACGATTTCAGGTACAATCTAATGTAATGATTACTATAGTCTAACTATATAAATAATTATAATTTTATTGGTTAATATCAAATATATATTGATTACTACAATATAATTATATAATCAACCATAAATGATTGGTAAAATTCAAATATATTGACTACTATAATCCAATTATATAATCAACTATAAATGAAGGGTAAAATTCAAATATATTGATTACTATAATCCAATTATATAATCAACTATAAATGAAGTAGTTTGAATACAGTCCAATTGCTTAATTAAAACAACAATTGAATATTAGTCCAACTAATATATTTATTAATAGATAATGAAGAAAATGAAATGAGCGCGTATTGGCAAGTATCTAAACGAAATTTGCAAATTTAATACTTGTCTCCCACTATTTTTCGGCGAGCCTCTAACCCTCTGTGGAGTACTCGAGAAACTTAGTTTCCTAGTGGGCTAGGATCCCGTTAAATAACACACAACCTTGAGTTTGGCCAACAAGTTATATGATATTTAACTACGTAAATCTCTAAGATCAATTGGATGTCATCCAATTCCTAGATCCAGTAGTTGGACATCCAAGTCCGAAACATATATCTAATATATGTCAATATATCCTATATATTTCATAACATTTTTTCCTCTAAATCATTTAATCCTTGGCTTTGGCACAACAAGCTTAATGATTCTAGTTAATCGTGACCCATTGACATGGAAAGCTTCGTAATCAATGTCGATGGACAAGAAGTGATCTTGACTTTGGCCAACAAATCACGACTTGGACAAGATACCGATATGGAACAAAACTCTCATGATTCAAACACATCCGCAACTGACAAATGTCTTGACTTTGGCCAAAAAACCAATGCCAACTTTGGATCTTGAGTAAGAATCGCTCAACGGAAGGAAAAACGCTTAATATTATTTGAGGGTTTTTCGCGTGTAAATTGGAAACCAATTTATTATCTTTGATTAGGTCTCATCATACACCCTTAAGCATGCATTCTAAAAGCATAATAAGGCGCGATAAATAAATAAATTAATAATGATATGCGGATGGATATCTCACAAATTGTTCATAGAACAAATTCCCTTTCCTCTCCCCGGGTAGAACTATTCTAACTTCTACCCAATTACATAATACAATAAAGAAACATCATTTACATTGAGGGGGATTCGTGAGAAGAGAATTACAAAGAGTAAAGAGATAAAAGGTTGGACACGCAGGTCCAATTTAATAAATTCTAAATTTATTACAATAATTTCCAAAATTGCCCTCACCCTTCTAATTTCCATCCGATATACATTATTCATGCAATACATTCATGTATTCATACAAATCATGTTATTCAATCAATTTACTCCAATTAATTAATCTTTGAATTAATGATCATCCAATGTTCAAACAACGATTTGATTTGAGCGAGTCAAACTTGTTTAAGAATAAATACTCAAAGTAAGTATTCTTGAATTATATTAAACTATAACTTTAAATCCAATTTATTTGTATTCAACACTAATTCCAAATTTAATTCCAAATTAAATATTTACACTTACTTATAAGCCTTAACGACTTGGAATCCAAATCCAATCTTAATTGGTCTCAAAGGCCCAATAACATCCAATGTCATTTGAATTAAAGTCAAATGGGCTTTTAATTAATTCTTAAGGCATGGGCTTTGGCCATAATGGATCAAACCCAAAATGCCAAGCCCCAATAGGAATCACTATATTGCCAACAAATCAATTTAGGCTCATTAGGCCCAATTATATTCTTTAAAGGGCCAAGTGATGTATTTGGATTTTATGGAATTGGTTTTGGGCCCAATTGGATACAATCCAAAAGTCCAAAACCAAACTTGGTCAAACCAAGCCCATTAAGCCCAAATACACACTTTTAGCCCAATTCATAATTAAAGACTTATTAATATAATTATAATATTCCAAATATCACAATTATTTTAATTAAAGTGTATTAGCCATGATTAATTAATTAAACTCAATATTTCCAAAATACCAATTAACTTAATTAATCAAGCTTAATCCATCAATTTATGCTCAACACAAATTGAAACCAAAACACATCATTTCATGCTCAACATGCTCTTGAATTAAAATAAACATTATTGACTTTGATTCTAATCTAATCAAACCAACAATCAATATTTAATCATGCATTTAAACACATCCAATGGTGTAAAATTGAAAAATTCCAAGTGCAGTCCACTGCAGTCCAATTCGGCCAATATGGGGAAATTTAAAAAATTGATCCAATCAATTATTTCAAATCTAATCATGCATAACTCTAAGTTATCATATTCTAAGCATGCTCAAAGCATCAATTTGAAGAAATCATATTCAAAACACAAAAGCCCCAAATTTTAGACTCATGAACCCTAAAATTTTCATGCTTAAAATTGGCTCTTGATACCATTGTTAGTGTTCGTAGAACATGCCAAGGATCTAATAATCAAGAAAAGGTGTTCATAAATTCATTATAAGTTGCGGAATTACTTACATTGAATGGATTTGAGCTTTTAAAATTTTGAGAAGAAGATCTCCAAGATCCTTCCTTTGTTGATTCCAAGCTTTGAGTTGGTTTCCCTATCACCTTAGTTGATTTCTTGAAGTGCTAGCTTTGTTGATTTTGCCACAAAATCAAAGAGAATGAGAGAGGCATTCACGCCCATTTGATGCCTTAGGGTTTTTGCTTTGTGTCAAGTGTTGTGTTGGAAGTGAGAGAGTTAGATTTGGTAAAGGGTTTTACCCTTTTCACCCAAACTTGGTAGTTGGTTCTTGGTTTTCCAAAACCAAAACCATATAGTTGAAAAGCAAGTGGTATTGGCTTAATTTCCAACCACTTTCACAACTACCACTTCACACATGTGAAGTGGGCCCCATATTTGAATTCAAAATTCAAATGTCTCTACGAACATTTACCGCCGCTCGGATCCATTTAATTCGATTAAACGAACTTTCGTCACTAAATAATTAAATCGAATTTAATTAAATAACGATGTCTTACAATATATTACGAACGTCATTTACGAATTAATTCTAAATTAATTTGTTCGTTCGTATGAAAGTCCAACTTTAATTTCGTAATGAAATCCAATTCATATTAATATATCTGATATATTAATTTTAGCCCATACGAATAAATTAAATAGAAAAATCAAATCTAACTATTAAATTTATTTTACCGATTAATTCCAAATTAATCGCGTTCTCTCTATTCCGAACACATTTAATCCCATATTAAATAAAGCCTCAATTAATCCCAGATTAATTTTTCTTTCTGTTAATTAATCCCAGATTAATTCTAGTTTAAGTCATCTATTATCGGTGAATCTTGGGAAGCGACCCAAGAGATCCCTGGATATGTTGGCAGTAAATACGGTCATCGGATTATCCGAATACGTGCGTACCTAGTACCACATGCATACCGATTTACAAGACATGGTTGGCTTCTAGCAAAGCACCGTGCCTACCCAATTCTCCAAAAATATTCTTACTGGAATATATAATCTATGTCAGGCGTAGCATATCAAGTATTGTGTATAGCGATCCAGTATCAGGTGTCACGTGCTAGGCCTGGGGCTGGAATTGTGTCTGCCCCGTACGAAGCACATGTCGGATGTCTGGTAACTAGTCTCTATAATCGGACAAACATAACCCAGTCATATTATCCTGATGACTGCAGTACTTAAGAGTACTAGTTCCGTATCCTACGTGACATCATCTCCACTATGACTGGAGTGATACTTCCGTCTTGACATCACACCCAATACACTACGATTCTGAAAATACCCAGCAGAGGCGTACACAGAACCGGTTAAAGCCCTGGACGACCAAAACCAAAGCATATTAATTTTCGCAAGTATTAACGATGCAAGTCTCAGGTTAAGACCAAATACACCTACCCTGATTTCGGACTTCCATAGACACGTAGTCATACTACCAATGAAATTCCGAGGGGTCTGTCCAGAGCGAAGCTGTTTCCGTACCATCGGTAAACACAACCTCCTATTACACTTGCATGAGTATCTAATACCCAAATATATGAGAACTATGTTGTTACGCTTCCATAACACGCACAAGTGTAATACTAGTCTATTCCGCATTGTCGATGTCCAGTCTCGATAATACTATGACTAAGGATATTTAATGATTAATCCTTCGAGGACTGATATTGTCTCATATCATCTCAATCCAGGAACTAATCATAAGGACCTCCTATCATTTATACATCTAGCTGATCTAATCACAAATGATAAGAGTGAAATCTCCTTGTCACATAGTCAATTTGTACAACAACACCATGATCTGTATAAATAGTGACGCTATGGGTCATAATTATCCAACAATTTGATTATCGGACTATCCGAATATGTACGTACCTAGTACTACGTTTTTACCGATTTACAAGACATGGTTGGCTTCTAGCAAAGCACCGTGCCTACCCAATTCTCCAGAAATATTATTAAAGGAATATTGATTTATGTCAGGCGTAGTATACGTAGTTTTGTGTATGTCGATCCAGTATATGATGTCAAGTGCTAGGCCAGGGGCTGGGTATGTGTCTGCCCCGTAAGAAACACATGTCGGATATCTGGTAACTAGTCTCTATAATCGGATAACTATGACCTTGTCATATTATCCCGATAGCTGCAGCATAAAAGGGCACCAGTTCCGTATTCTACGTGATCATCATTTCCATATGTCTGAAGTGATACTTTCATCTTGACAACACACACAATACACTACGATTCTCAATATACCCAGAAGAGGCGTACACAGAACCGGTTAAAGCCCTGGACGACCAAAACAAAGAATATTGATTGTCGCAATATTATCGGTGTAAGTCTCAGGTTAAGACCAAATACACCTACCCTGAAGCGGACTCCCATAGACACACAGACATACTACCAATGGGATTCCGCGGGGTCTATCAAGAGCGAAGCTGTTTTCCGTACCATCGAAAAAACACAACCTACTATCGCACTTGTATAAGTATCCAATACTTAAATATATAGAACTATGCTGTTATGCCCTCACAACGCGCACAAGTGCAATACTAGTCTATTTCGCATTACCGATGTCTAGTCTCGATAATACTACGACTAGGGATATTTATGATTAAACCTTTATGGATTGATACTGTCTCATATCATCTTATTCTGTAACTAATCACAATGACCTTCTATCATTTATATATCTTGGTAATCCAATTACAAATGATAAAATAGCAATTTCCTTTGTCACATAGTTAATTTGTACAACAACACCATGATCTGTACAAATAGTGATGTTATGGGTCATAATTGTCCAACAATCTCCCATTTGGCCCATAGCCAATCACTCAGATGTCTTACACCTAAACTATGTACTGGTGGCTCAAGCTTCTGCTGAGAAACAGCTTTCGTCAGCGGATTTATAAGGTTATCATCTGCTGTGATTTATTTGATCATCACATCGCCACAATGTATGATCCGACGAATCAGATAAACCATATGAAGTACATATCGGATCGTTGATGAGACCGTTAATTCTTTAACCAATGTTGTAGCCTAGCTCAGCTGTTAACAGAATTATATCTAAACTAATTAGAATTATTTAGATCCAAAATGCTATTTTTGTTGCGACAGTTGCAGTAAAATTTCGCTTTTGTTGTTTATTCGGTAACAGTATCTTGCTTGGAAGATTTCCAGCTCACTGTTCCGTTATTCAAACTATATAGTACCGTTTTACGACTTATAGTCGTCTTTGTCGGTTTGGAAACTTGCAGTGGTGAATCCAGTCACTTCAAGTTCTCATTCTCCATAGCATAAGACAGCATCCTTAGTTCATCTAAGATACTGAAGGATGTTCTTAATATCAATCCAATGACTATCACTTAGATTGTCCTGATTGTGACTCCACATGCTCAAAGCATATGAGACAACAGGTCACGTACATTTCTTTCAATGTACGAGTACTCGGAGAGTGTCAACAACTTTTAGATCTTACTCAGTAGATCCTTATTCCTAGAATAAAGGTTGTTTCTCCCAAGTATTCTACGGAGAATTTTCATGAAAGCCAAGCTTTCACCGATTGTAATATGGGAATGTCATTTCCAAGAAATGACATGTCATCATTATATTGGACATTCATTGTCAGTGCGCTCCCACTAACCTCCTTATATACACAAGAATTATTTATGTTTTGAATTAAATCATATTCTATTATGATTACATCAAAACATCAGTTCCAAGAACTTAATGTTTGCTTCTGTCCATCAATGGATCGAATTAACTTGCAAACCTTGTTTTCTTATTTTGGTACGACAAAACCGTTAGGATGTTGATAAACATCCTCCAAATGGTTTCCGTTAAGGAAAACGATCTTGACGTTCAGCTGCCATATTTCATAAATGAAATCATGCAGTAATTGCAAGCATTATCCGAATGGATTTAACCATGGCAACAGATAAAAGGATTCGTCATAATCAACACTATATTGATGACGATACCTTTTCTGTACAAGCCTAGCTATGTGCATTTATATGTTGCCATCCATGTATGTCTTTCTTGAAGTATTTATAGTACCAATAGACACAATGTCTTACGGTACAACAACCAGTCTCCAAACTTGGTTGGTATAAATGGAATCCATTTCGGACATTATGGCACTTTGCTATAATTAGGTAGTCGATACCTTGTATCACTTTCACATACGTAGTCAGTTTTCTCAATAAGATTGACATCTTTATGAGGTGAGATCAGAAACTCATACCTCCCAGGTTGTTTTCTGACTCTCTCCGACTACGCAGTTCTTGTGTATTTGAAGATTATGGTACAGATTCATCCTTTATGAACTGTTTGTGTTCCATTAAGGAATCAGTGCCTGGAATAGTATTACTCTGATTTTCATCGAGTTTTACTTTCCTCCCACTTACCACTGCATGTAGGTATTCCTCTTAGAAAAATCGCATGTGAGCAACAATTACATTGTTTTCTCTTTGAGATGTTTAAGTACTATACTTTGGTTTCCCTAGGATAACCAATTACATATAGACACTTATCCAATTTGGGTTTTAGTTTGGTATCATCCAAATATATGCCTAGCATTCCCAAATTTTCAGGAATGAGAAACCCGGTTTCTTTTCTGTTCATATCTAATATGAATTCTATCTAACAGATTTTCATGTAACCTTATTCAAAATAAGTATTGCATTATTTAATGCTTATCCCTTTGAAGGAAAATGATAGCTCAGAGCGACTCATGATTAACCTTATCATGTCCGACAAAATTTGGTTTTTCTGTTCGGACACACACGCAGGATTGAGGTGTTCCGGGAAGAGTCCACTATGTATGAATACTATACTCTTTCATTTAGTCAAGAAACTTATTGCTTAAGTATTTTTCACCATGGTCTAACCGTGACGATTTAATACTTTAGCCGATCTGTCTAACTATTTCATGTCGAAATATTTTGAATAACTCATAAGTTTCCGATTTATGTTTCAAAAGAAACACATAACCATAACACGATGCCACATCCGTAAAGGTTACGAAGTATCACTATTCACCTCTATCCTAGCTAGATATGGGCCCACTTACGTCACTATGAACGAGGACTAATAGATCGGTGGTAATTACACTTTTACCAAGTAAAAGGTATTTTAGGCACTTTACCCAATAAACTATATTCATAGACATTATTTGAATAGAATCAAATCCGTCCTAGTATCCAATCTTCAAAAGTGTGGATATACGAGTCTTGTTTAATGTGTCCCAGACAACACTACCACAAATAAGTCTCATCTGATCAAATCAGTTTGAGCTATTTGTTTGTCATGTTATATGTTTGAGATCCTTTTATATTCAAAATATAAATACTGTTATTCACATCTAATGTGTTTATCTCAATATCATTTTTATAAAATAAAACACTTTAATGTTCTAGAATATAAAGGTATACTCGCAACAAGTTATACTCGATATATAGATAATGTTTCTAGCCAAACTAGTTACATTTTAACAGTTTCCTAATTTAAGTACACACCCGAAGGGCAGTTCCTAAACTTAGGTTTCTACGGTTAAAACAGCGACTGTCGTCCCATTTCCTATTCGCAGATAAATCTCATCTAAAGTCAGTATCCTGCCCATCAGTATATATTTATGTACCACACTTAGTATCTAAAATTCAATTTTAATACTAGTTGTAAACACGTTTATGATAAACATACTTGAAGTCATAGCCTTGCCTTTTCTTCTATTCCTTCATGTCTGCCTTATCCACACGGCAGTCACGCTTCTAGTGACCCCATTTGCCATATTTTTTAGGCAGAAATCTTGGGATATGTCATTTGTCCTCCTAGAAGACTGTGATGATTTTGCCTTTGCCCTTATCCCATACTCCGAAGCCTTCGGCCATGCCTTGGCATTATATGATGATGTGCCTTGCTTACTTCCTTTTTGCAAACTTTGGCTTTGTCTCCTTGAGCATAGCCATTAACTCTCAAATAGTTATTATTTGTAACCAATGCTTCTAAGTGTTGGTTTTATTCTAGGTCCCAAGATCATCAAACAAGCATGAAGATGTGTGAAATACATATCAAAGAAGTTGCGGAATACTTACATTGATCGGTTGAGACGAAACGACGAACAAAACTCCAAGTTTTTTTCCTTCAAAGTGGCGCCCAAACAGTGCAGATTTTTCTGCCACTGTTTCAGTTTTGAGCTGAGATTAGAGCCTCGAATCTTCG